>ML833964.1:59614-92071 GCA_009831015.1 Picea engelmannii | reverse complement strand
AACTAAAGTTAGTTAAGGCCTTATGTTAGTTTAACTAATAAGTTAATTCAACTACTCTAACCAATTCTAAATTGTTAAAAGTTGAACTAAGGGGAGGAACAAGAGGAGGATAGAAGCACAAATCATGCTAAGGTTTGATTTTTGAGTTTATGTTGAGATAGTTTAGTTTTCATTCATTCATATACTCATCATAGCCTAATTCATTTTTGTGATAGCAGGGTTTTATTAGAGACAACAATATTAAGGGATGAATCAAATCATTCAGACACTTGTTCTTCAGAGGTGTTGATCTATCTTTGATAGTCTATGTAGACTTGTATGTTTGTGAATTAACTTTCATGACTGATAAAGGATATTGTGCAGAGTCAAGTGGGCAGCAATTTGTGACAACTTGATCCATCTTTTAGAGTTCAGTTTTGGTTTTCTGTCAGAGGTCCTTTTGTATGTTCCATCGGGGATTTCTAAGTTTGACTTTGGTCCAAGATTTATGTGTGAAGTATTGTAAAAATAATGAATCTTTGATGAATTGGAATGAAATAAGGGATTGCTTTATGTCTCATCTATATTGATTATGATCTTGTTGTATTTTCTTCTATTCTTACATTTATTTCAGCAACTAATATTTTTAGAAAAATACATAAAATGTGAATTTCCAGCAAGCTTTTTGTTGATAAAAGACTAGCCTAAGCACTTGTAATTAATACTTGTGAGTTAGGATATATATTTTTGTTGGATATAAACATAGGGTGATATTACCGTCTACTTTAATTTATCCAAGTAAACTCTGAAAATGCTTGAGTAAGATCAATTCATATCTTGTCCTCAACACGAGCTAGCTCGATCGACCAAGGGTAACCCCTAAACCTATGCACCAAACCCTGTAGGTAGATTCATATGCAATCCCAATGTGATCGAGGGCTAGACCGCAATGGTTATCCACGTGCCAACATGTATGGAGTAGGGTCTTATGTGGCGAGGTTATGTGGAAGTTTACGTCGAGGATTGGGACTAGGCCCCAACCCTTTTTCTCCGCCCAAATTGCAATGTGTGAAGCTTAAATACAACCTTTGTGTTATAGTTGTTAAGTAACATAGTAGGTGGGCTGGTATCCCGGCCTTGCCAAAGTGTCGCCTAGACCGGATGTCATGAGTTCGACCCCGGTGGACTCTAAACAAGTTTTTCCAAAACTATTAACCAATGGATGGGTTCCACATGGTAGCCCATGACTAGGCCATGTGGCACCATTTCATTCGCCCAAAAGTGTACCACATGTCAAAATATCATTCGACCACATGTTTTCCCTACAGCGTCAACTGTACCTTCCACATCAGCCCGTTGTCATGTGTTGTATGGATCTTGCCACTTGTCACCCTTGCAGTGGTGCCACGTGTCACACTCTAACTCATCCACATGTCATCTGTCATGCCCAGTCAGTAACCTGCCAACTCACTGCCATGTCACATGTATGGCCTGTATAGTCAGCTTCCACATCAGCATTGTGTGGATTGTACAGACTGCACAGTCATCATTTTTTTCTTGTTTGGCCAAATGAATAAATAACGATCTCATTCGCATACTACGTTCATTTAATCCCATTCAAGTTTCATTGGGTTCATATCGATGAGGCCTATGCACACGTCCATTTTGAATCCATTCCGAGCACTTTGTTTTTTATGCCTTCCTAGACCCATTTTGGTCGCTAGATCCAATTCTGGATCACACCTCCCCACTAGAGACCTTTTGGTCCTCCAAAAGGTTACTGACCAGTCATCAAGTGTGGGATAGGCCACCCCACTTGTTCTATGTCTTAAAACTATGTCATGTGCACCCGTCTCATCAAGATCAACTATAAAACAACCATGATAATTGACAACATATTGTTAGCCACTTATACTCTGTCACATCTTACTGAATCCACTATCATCCATGTTGAAAACATTAATAATGATAACATCAGAAATATGACTGCAAATGAGCTAATATGTTTGTAATACTTGCACGACATTAGCTTATCTTGAAGCAAAGTGTGATTGATCTTCCATTTGACAATCATCTCCTATTCTTTCTTAAGATCAATTACTTGATTTGAAACAATTATAGGTGTGTTGCAGGGATGATTTTAAGGATGGAAATTTATTTTAAAATGTAGAAACCTTGGCAAATCTTACTAATCCTTCATATGCAAACTATAAAATGTTTGGCGATATTTTTGCAAAAATATTTAAATTTCTAAGGATTTTATATAGTTTGTATAAAATTTTGGCGATTTTTAAAGTAAAATAATTTGATCCTATAGAATTTGGGTGAATCATTTTTAGAATAGCGAATATTGTTTTGGGAAAAACCATGGAAAATTAGCCCATGAGTGAAATTTAGCCCCTAAAATCATCCATTGTGTGTTCCTTGCATGAGCTCCTTTCTTAATTGTTCCATTGTTTGAAGAGATTCATTTGCTTTAAACTGATGGGCATGTACAACATATTCTTTGCCTTCTTTGGTTAAGTGATATTGATTCTTTTCCCTGTAGAAGATTGCTTTGTGATCATACAAATAAGGACTTCCTAAGACCATTCCACATTCATCTAGTGGCACTACATCACATGTTACCTCATCCACAAACTTAGATGAAATTGAAAAATTTAATGTGCATTGCTTTGTTATGTGAAATTTATGATTGTTTCTTATTCATTTAAGTGAGTAAGTCTTATGATGCATCTGAGTGTTTAATCCAAATTGTTTAACCAGTTCCTCTGAAATCAAGTTAGATTGAGATCTGCTATTTATCAATGTGTCGACCTTAGTGTGCCTCATAATGACCCTTAAGTGAAACAATTTACTTCTAGAATCAAATCCATCACCAATTTTACCTGCCAAACCAACTAATGAGACTTTAGATTGATCACCTGAATCTAATCCCAAGTATGTTGGTCATGTTGTTGCTGCAACTGTTTTCCTCCCTTTCCTTTCTTTGAACCACTTCGGTCTCTTCTCGGGATGCAATTGCCAACAATGGTCCTCATCATGCCCTTTTTTCTTGCAATGCTTGCAAGAGGGCTTCTCTTCCTTTCTTACCACTGAATTTTCCTTCTTTCCATTCCACTTTATTTTGTCCTCTTTCCTCGAAGATGATTCCCCTAATACACCAACTCTTATTTTCCCTACCTCAATGTACGTTGCTTGAACAAAAACCTCATCAAGATTAGTAGGTCCAAACATAAATACAGTGTTACAAATATGTGCAGGTAAACCTATTATATAATTCATAAGAGTTTCTTGGGTATGTAAAGGAATACCTAACATCAATGCCATCTTACGAAAACCATCTGTTTATTCTTGCACTGTTTGTCCTTTTCTTAGTTTAAGACCTTGCCATTCAATTAAAGATTTCTCTTTATAACCCAAAGGATAGAATTTCTTTCTAAGTGAAGAAACAAAAACTTGCCATGATGGAAATACATTACCCACTTGTTGCATGCCATTTTGCAACTTTCTTTGCCACCAGATGAGTGTTGTGCCTGTAAGCCGAAGCGGTGCCAATTTGATTTGAGTGGCCTCATCTTTGATTTGTTGCACACTACAATTAACCTCCATCTGTCTGACCCAATTATCAAGTCTCTCTGCATTGACTTCACCATCATACATGGGTAATTCAAATTTTACATCAAGCTTAAGTAAATTCATTTCATTTTTATGTTTATGGGAATGTTTTCTTGTAGTGGATTTAGAACTTGAACTTGAAGAAGAAGAAGAAGTTGATGGAGAATAAGGAGGTGAAGGAGGAATTTGAGGAGGATCCTCTCCTTCTTCACTTTTGACCTTTGAAGATTCACCTAAATTTGGTCTCTTCCATTCCACGTAATCCTCATACAAAACCTTCATCATCTCCGACATGGCGAAGAAAGTATTTTGAAACTCTTTCTCATCATGAGAAAGTCCCTCTTCTGATGCCATCTTTTCACTTTGAGAAATTCTCTTTCTCAATCCAATCTCTAGATTCTCTTCAAAAATATCACCTTCACCATGATTCAGCCTTTCCCTGGTAATCATGAAAACTCAAAAACCAATCATCAACTAGCTCTGATACCACTTGATCCGAAAAGATCTTTTAAACGGAAATGGTTGAGTTATTAAAGAATGAGTTATTTTACCATTTAGGAAACTGATGAAAGAGGAATAATTATAGATGAAACATGACATCCATAAAGAAATATAAATATTTGAACATAAGCATGAAGAACAACAAACCATAACAAGAGAAGTTGATGACGGAGTTCGATAATCTCGCCTATGTCTTTGGGCCTTTGTTTGAGTGGGTGAAGCTTTATTATTTCTATTCAAAGATTTAAAATTACATCATAACAGTGCTAAAATAATTACAAATTGATCTAGTCATGTTCTACTAGATCTCAAAAACCCAACAAAACTGACGGCACTGAAAACGAATGACCGGAGCTCCCAGAAATGGCCCGCAAAGGTGTTCTCCTCAATGGCTTCCCTGTAAAAATGGATTTGTCTCAACAGTCCTTCAACATTTTCATGTTCTAAACCTCCTTTCATGGCTCCAAGAACCCCTGGTTTATATAGACTAGAAGTGGGTAACAATCTCCCAACTTCTCCCCAAGATCTAGCCTCAAAAAGGGCCCAAGATCCTCCAAAAATGATCAAAATTCCCTCAAACAAGCTTAAAATCAATCAAAAATCATACCATAATGTTAAAAACCCACTTTTTGGCATAAATTAAGGGTGCAGACCCTTTTTCTTGAGCTCCTAGTCACCTTGGTGCCTCCATGTGTCCAAGCGCTGATTGTTTGGCATGCTAGCCCTTTATTCACTTGTCCCTTGGTCACATTGGTAGCCATATGGCCCTCACCTTATCTCCACGTGCCTCCCCTACCAGAATAGCCCCTGGTCGCATGCATTTGGTTATGCCCTTGATCGATGGGCTACCCTGGTTGATCGGGGATAACTCCTAAACCTCTGCATCAAACCCTATAGGTAGAGTCATATGTGATCCCAACGTGATCAGGGGCTAGACCCCAACGGTTATCTATGCGCCAAATTGTATAGAGTAAGGTCTTATGCAGTGAAGCTATATGGAATTTTACATCGAGGGCTGGGGTTAGGCCCCAACCCTTTTTCTCCGCCCAAATTGCAATGTGTGAAGCTTAAATACAACCTTTGCACTATAGTTGTTAAGTAACATAGTAGGCGGGCTGGTAGCCCGGCCTTGCCAAAGTGTCTCCCGAACTGGAGGTCACAGGCTCAACCCCAGTGGACTCCAAACAAGTTTTTCCAAAACTGCTAACCAATTGCTATAGCAGGAAAACCCCTCTATGGACTACACAAAGGGTCTAAAGTGTAGGCAGAGCTAACCATCTAAATTATCATACTTTTTATCACTATCCCAACATTACCCCACAATCATACATAAAATACAAGAGAGAGGGATCCAATAGGCCTACCTTAAACTCCGCGTCCGATGTTGATCCCTTTGCGCTTGGTGTTTCCTGACTACAAATCTCCTCCCAAGGCTGACCTGCATTCATCGAAAGACAAACAAGAAACTACATTTTACATATGGATTAGTGGGTTAGACATCATAAACAAGAAATTAAAACAAATCATATAAGTTTAAGACGTCATTTGGCGGGCCAAAAAAAGTACTTCTTTATATTAATCTCACAAAAAATCAATTACAACATGAGACTGGCACTGCTCCTTGAACTTGGTCCTGGGCTCCTCTTCACCATGCACCAACTGCTATCACGTCTTCTTCTCCTCTTCAGTTCTCTCTTAGGAAAATGGTAAGGGCTTTGCAATTGGGGCAAAGGGGTATTGATAAAATGGGCAGAAGTTCTTTTCTCTTGTGCTTCCTCCCTTGCAATGGGACCCCAACCCCTTCTTTTATAGGCCAAAAGGGATAGTAACAGTTGGGGTGACTGGCTATGGGTAGTCAAATAGTTAAGTAACAGCCTGAAAACTAGTATCCTATGCAATTTTCCACATTTTGCAATATTCTGTGAGTGTACACGGGCTGTAGTGGCTTAGCAAGTGTGTGTATGCAGGAAATAATGGTTTAGGGTGCATACACCTTCAAAATGATGGTTTTTAGAAGAGTTGTTCAATAATGCCTTGGTAAAGATAACAAGTTAGATGGCCTGATGCCAGGTATGCATGTCAGGTGATATTTAGGGTTATAACAGATGCCCCCTAATGTGTGAGGTCATAAGAGCATATTATGGCTGAAATACATTACAAATATTCACCACTGTATGATGCGAGTGAGCCCAAGGACCAGAGTTCAGGAGGTGACATCTGCAAAAATATCAATTTGTCTCACTGAGGCGGGCATACCCATGCTCGGGATGAAATAAAATCATGTCTGCCAACCAAATACATTGCAGATCCATGTCATATAACTATATAAAGTGTAGTTGTGAGCAGTACATAGCGGATCTACATCTCAAAAATCGAAAGATATACATGTATAGTATCTATATTCAAGAATCCAATGATGCCCGATGGCTAGAGATGAGGTCTTCAGAGCTCAAGAATCAACTTCAAAATCTTCAAAACTCAGGTAGGAGTGTAATATGAGTGTACAACTTCACTACCCAGAGGTCATAGATGGCACGTCGAGGAATAGACAAGAGGATATTTGACGATCAGGCATAGAACTTCTTTGATTTTTGAACAAGGACTTGATTGGTATTTCGGGGTGGTCGAGCATGAGGAAAAGAGATAAAATACAGAAGGGTTGACTCAAGTTTAGTAAGACTTCCCTTGGATGAAAGAACAACAAAATATGAGACTCAAGCAGCATGGCATTGACATAAGTTCTCGATGTAGGAGGCAAAGCGAACTCTCCATATGTTTGGAAGGGTAAGCAAATGGAGGAGGACACATCTCTATGTAGTGGGAACAACTTCCTAAGGTCATATTGAATCCTAGAGCTTGACAAACAAATGGAAGGATGTGCTTTGTCCAAGGGCGACTCATTGTGGTTTCAACAAAAAGAAAAATACTTTTCCCTTCCTCTTTTTGGGGTATATTTGATTTTTTTGTCTTTTTTAATAATTGTGGAAAGTTTTGAAAAAGAATAAAGAATGCTACGTTAGAAAGGAGGATCAAGTGTCGCAGACGTACTAGTTCCAAGCGTAAGGAACACATTGATGCTCAGAGAAAGGGGACATATGCAGGAAAAGGACACTCGGGAAAAATCCTCCATGGGTCAAGGTGTCAAGACGCAAAGGCAAAGTGCTACAAGGATTGCATATGAGGCATGATTTAGATGGTTCAGTTGAGAGCAACATGGAGCCGACATTAGGCCAAAGACACAGGAATGCAAACGCGATTAATAAGACATAATGATAACGTCCTTCGATGTGATTTTAACAAGCCCAGAGAAGGTAATCTCGGCATTTTTTCATTTTTAGAGAGTCTGAAAAAATGTAAAAGGCGAAGGTAGCATAGTCGGCTCGAAAAAGAGGTAAACTAGCACCAAACAGACGTCTATTCAAAATCATTTTAACGAGTGTGACAAAGACAATATCACTCGACAATCTTTTCATTTTTAAGGAGTCTGAAAAGAGCTTAACTATGGACTCTGTAAGGGATGTTCTTCTGGACCAATTTAACGAGTGTGAAGAAACAAGGTCACTCAGCTATCTTTTTAAGTTTAGGGAGTCTAAAAAGAGATTAACTATGGACTCCGTGGGGGTTTCTTTTTCGTAGATTTAGTCCCTTAGGCCCGAAAAAGGGGTAAAATTATACTTGAGAGTACTCTTCTAGAGAACTGAGGCTCCTAGAGTATACCTTTGTTCGTACTTTTGACCATCCAGACCGAAAAAGGGGTAAACTATCATCGGACAGACGTGCCTTCAAATTTTAGTTTAGCGAGAAGGGAAACAAGATCGCTCGACAATATTTTCATATTTAGAGGGTCTAAAAAGGGCTTAAAAGAAGACCCGTTGTGTTTTGGGAGTCTCGAGGGTGAGGTCAAGAGTGATAATGAATCATGCAAATGAGGCTCATACTCGTAATCAAGAAAAACCAATAAGGACTCTCGAGCCTATAGTCATTAGTGATGGCATGGACACCAAAATGCAACCAAGATCTACCTAGGGCATCCATGTACAGGTAGGCTCTACCACTAAATTACGACACTTGTAGAGAAAAGGTGAGGGTTTTGTGTTGCAATTCAGTGGGATCGATCCTATGGAAAAGAAAAAAATACAATGAGGTTCAACAAGTGGAGGTGGAATCCTATCTTACATGCACAAAGTTGGAAAAACGACTTTTTACCAAAAGACCTTTAAAACTGACCCAACTCTCAAAAACTTTCCAATACCCAAAGTAACACTTATCATAACATCCCTTGAGAAACTCAAGAACCATAGTAAATGATTTTAAAGCTAGAAAAAAATGGAAAAAGGGTCCAAAAAAAATGACAAAAAGGGGACAAAAAGTCTATAAATAGAAAGTTGGTAGCTCATTATCACCATCGACTGGAGTACCACCATTCTAGATTGCATGAAGAGACAGTAGACAGAGTTTCAAATACGGGAGCACCATAACTTCGGGTTTGGGACTGTTTTGTGATCCATTTTCTTTGAGAGGGTACCCAACCTTAGTCCTTAATAGAATATACGAGGGCACTAGGGCACTCTCCCGACGTTATGCACATAGGCAACGTTGTTGCCGCGACAGGGTGGGGGGAGGACCATCGAGGCCTTTGATGACAAATTTTTTGACTAGTGGTCACGACATATTTTGGCAATAGAGGACTACCCCTATGCCGAGATTAACTTTTCCAGAGATCCTGACATGCTTGTACCTCCTGAAGCAGAGCGAGGAGAGATGGGTAAGTTTTCTTTTCAAAGTTATTAAATTTTTGTGTTTTTTTTATATATATCATTTTTTTGTATACCAGAGTATCTGACACTTACATATCTATTATGTACAGATGTGGGACGAGTGCGTCCAGAAGACTTCTCGAGGACTAGGCGGCGTCCTTGACTAGAGGCAGGACCAGCTGGAGCTGCTGGACTAGAAGCAGTAGCAGGAGGGGTTCCAGTCAGAGAGGTTGAGAGAGTATTAAGACGGGTAGAGTGGAACCTTACCGTGCTCACTTGTACAGTCCCTATGGCGGATATCGAGGATATGCCATCGTTAATGAAACCTCACGTAGTTGGGGTGCCATGGACCTGGGTCCAGCTCTTTCGGCATTTGGCGAACGTTGTTGTTCACTACGGCAGGGCCAACAGGCCCTGCCCTTAGCTAGACTAGTTACGTGCCAAGAGAACCTCTTGTATATTTTTGAGGGCATAATCCCTGTGACTCTGACTGGACATATTTTTTAGGCGCTTTCGCCCACCCATGTACTCTGATATCTTTTTTATATATATGGATATTTCTCATCTGTTTATGTCTTATGGATTACATATATTTTACAAATGTATTTACATGTGTGTGTGTGCGCTTTTTCTTATATGTGTGCAATATGCCAATCTAATACATGATTAGCTAGGGTATCTGTTATTTTATTCAATCTCCTAGGAACATGGATATGTGTAATGTAATCAAAACTTCATTCTAAGAGACGTACCCTAAGGAACCGTCGATGTAGTGTAGGATTGTAAATGCAGTAAACCCCATTTAACTGAGACACAACCAACTGAGCGTCTAAGTAGACCTGGAGGAGAGAGATACCATGTGACAAAGCGTCACGAAGCAACTCTAATATTGCGTTGTATTCAGTGACATTGTTTGTGGCGTCACCTAAACAGATACTTCCTGAAGATAGCAATTGGCCCTGAGGTGTGAAAATCACCCAAGCTGCGAAAGCAAGCCCCCGAGTGTGCCAGCTAGTGCCGTCCACAAACCCAACGAACACTTCTGATTCACTTGACATCTGCCACAGTGAAAAATATGACCTCAAAAATGACACATCCATAAAACCAAAAAGATGAAAAACTAAAAAGAGAAAGTACAAGACTATACATATGGTACAAGAAGTCACCCAAGGTGACCCTCCTATGAGTAATACTTCTTGAGGTAGAGCCCATTTCTAGGCTCCACCAAATCATTTCCCTCAAATTCCACCAAATGATAAGTGCCCTTATTTAGAACCTCCTTCACGATGAAAGGTCTGAAACACATGGGTTTGAACATGCTTACCCCCAGGGGGTCCTTATCTTGATCATAGACTAGGACAAGGTCACCTTCAGAGAAAATATGAGGATAGACAGACCGATCATATTGACACTTGAATTTTTGTTTGTGATCCTCATTAGCCAAGGCTGCATCCCACACTACTCATCGATTTTCTCAAGATATAATAAATGCTCTTCAAACGGTGAAGTATCTAGAAATAACTCTACTGCCAACTTTACATAGGGGATCTGGCACTCTATAGGAAAGACTCCTTCTAGCCTATAAATGAATTGAAAGGGTGAGAAATCGGTTGCAGTCTTAACAAACATTCGATAGGCCCATAATGTCGAATACAACATCAAATGCCAATTTGACCTGGCCGAATTGATCGTTCATTGTAAGATAGTCTTAAGGGATTTATTCACAGCTTCCACCTGACCATTCGCTTGTGGGTAGTAGGGTGATGAATGTTCTTGCCTCAACCCAAGATTTTATGTTAATTCGGACATCATTTTGTTCTGAAATTGATTGCTATGGTCAATGACAATCTCTCTCGGGATGCCGAACCTTGATATTATCTAGTTAAACAAAAATAGAGTTGTGGTCTCGCCATCATATTTAAATGTTGGCATAACTTTGACCCACTTCGTGAAGTAGTCTACTGCTACGATGATATAACAGTGCCCCTTGCGGAAGGAGGGTTTCATGTAGCATAATCAATCCCCTACTTAGTGAAGGGACCAACTGTGATGACGGGAAACAGGGGAGTGGGGTGTGCCCTCATCTTCCAAGAGAAGATCTGACACAGGTGGCACTTCTTGATCGATTCAACACAATATTTGATTAATGTCATCCAAAAGTAACCGGCTCGTAGAATATTTTAGGTTGTTTCCAACCCAGAAAAATGACTGCCACATGCTCCAGTGTGGCAATCGTTAAGTATGATCTTTGCTTCTTCATGGGTGAGACACCGGTGAAGGATGCAATATACACCTCGACGATACAGAGTGTCCTCGAGTATGAGATATTTTTTGACCTGATGGCATATACAGAGATGCTCATCACCAGAAGTAGAGGTAGGGCACTTCAAAGTTTGGATATAGACTAGTATATCTTCATACCAGGGGTCCGAAGACGTGATCAAAAACATGTCTCCTTTGATAGGAGACTCCTCAGGGATAACATCTCTTGATTCGACCGGAAGTTCCAAGATAATTTCTGCAAAGACCAATGACTTCTTGGACGTCACCGAAACAAAATCCAAGTCGAATTCATGGAGGATAACTATCCATCTACTGATCTTTCTGTTGATCACACGTCATGTCAACATGTATTGAAACAGATTCACAATGGAAATGACTATGGTCTTGCGAAACAAGATGTAATGATAGAACCATTGGATAGCATGAAGTGGTGCCAACGCAAGTTTTTCAATGTGGGAATAATTGAGTTCCAGTCCAACCAAGCCTTGACTCAGGTAATAAATCACATATTCTTAGAGAAAATCATCCTCTTGAACCAATACCATACTGATGGTCGGCTCCGCAGCAGCCAAGTACAATAAGAAATCTTTATTATAATTGGGCGGTCACAGCAGACGGGTAGATGTGAGGGAGCATTTCAATGCTTCGAAAGAGTGTTAAGAGGATTTGTTCCAATGAAAAGGAATGTCCTTCTTTAGTAAATGCACAAAACCCTTTGTGATCTCGGCATGGTTTGCGATGAAACGTTGTAAAAAGTTCACTTTTCCTTGTAGACTTTGAAGCTGAGGGACTGTGCACGGGGGAGGTAACTAAAATATCACCTCAAACTTTAGAGGATTGACCATGATCCCTGTTGTCAAAACTATAAAACCTAGCAGACGACCCAATGTGACACAAAAACTGCATTTGTTTGGATTCAAGCGGATACGGTAGTAGCGACATCACTCAAATATAAGTCGAAGGTGTGTGGGATGATCATCTCTCTTGCGATATCATGATGCTAATTCATTGAAATAAGACTCGACTATGATTTTGAGGTCGTGGAAAACAAAAGGCATGGCTCACTGAAACGTATCTCCAGAATTTTTCAGACCAAAAGGCATCTTCTGATAAGTGAAAGTACCCCACTGATAGATGAAAGTGGTTTTGTGTTGGTCTTCGGGCTTGATCTGTATCTGAATGTATCCCAAAAAATCATCCATGAAAGAAAAGGCTTCACAACCTATGGATTCATCAACTATCTGGTCAATAATGGTGTGGGGAAATTGTCTTTTGGATAGGTCTTGTTCGAATCATGAAAGTTCATACATATGCAAATCATACCCTATTTTTTGTTGATTGGAATGGGATTTGACACCCATTGAGTCAATTGGACGAGGTAGATGAAACTAGCTTGGAGTAGTTTCTCTACTTCATCCTTAATAGATGCTGCTTTCCTAGGATTGACTGGACAAGGCTCCTACCAGACCAGCTTAGCATCAAGATATGTCGTGATTTTGTGTTCGACGATTCTTGGATCTATGCCTGGCATTTCCTCATAAGACCAAGAAAACACCTCGCAGAATTCTTTAAATAAATCTTTGTAGATTTGAATCTCCTCGAGGGAGAAGTCCGCTTCGACGAAGATATTCTCCATGATGCCAGGGATTATGGAGATATCGATGGGTATCTTTTGAGAAATGGTTTCCATATTTCCTTCAGCGTAAACAATGTGTGTAGCCAAAGGGTTGATTGGACAAACCTTATCTCCAGTCATAGTCAGAGTGAAATCACCTGCTTCAATTCTTCTTAACTTTGGGAGGAAGTAATATATGTGATGAAGATCATCCCAGGGTCTGTCTAGACTAGTCATTGCCTCAATAATCGCCTCATCTGAGGGAAATACTAAGTCTAAAGAATCAGTATCTGTGAGGGAACCTTGAGCCCATCTAGGCTCGAGAATCGGATCCAACTTCTATGTGGGAGTCAGATCAAGGTCGGTGGAAGCTTGCTGAACTATAGAGTATGCAACTTCCACCATGGAAAAAGGCATGTCCATTCCATGGTACCCTATCCCTTCCATCATGGCTGATGGGGAAGGAAGAGTCCACGGATCGTTAAAGTAATTCGTGCAAAATGACAAGATTTGAAATATTTCAGCCCTAGGTTGGTCGGGGACAACTCACATGAAATGGACATTGTCGGTCAGAGGTGAGTAATCAAAGGTACCCATAAAAGGTGGGCACAAACCAACCCCGACATTGACTATGTTGGGCTGAGGGTTATCAATCATTGGGACCGTGGATACCCCTGATGAAGGGTCAGGATAGGAGAAGGATAATTGATCAATGGTCACAATACAACCCTCGTGTGGAAACAACAAGACCCAAAAAATTATTGCGACCACTGCTTGCATAGTGTAGGTCCAACTCCTTCCTAACAAGAGATTGTAGTCAAGAGATGCATCGACCACTTCAACTTCGACACACACGGTCTTCCCTCCTAACTACACGGGAAAAGAGGGGATGATTCCATGTGGTAGAAATGAACGACCATCAAAAGAAGTGATAAGAGTAGGTGACGGAGACAAAATGGGTTGGCCAATGGCCTTCCAACACACTAAAGACATCACGCATGTTGAGGCGCCCTCGTCAACCACCGTGCGAAAAATGTTCCGAGTAAAATTTTTCATGGTGTAAGCCACTACTATCTAAAATACTACGTGGTAAGGAAGATGAGGTTTTAAGTCGATCATATCAAGCATGATCATTCCTGGATTAGAAGTCTTAGCAGATCATAAGGCAAGTAACAGAGCCTTTCTCTGGGAAGGGCATCTCTGGAGGACTTCCAAAGCAAACATCACACAAGGGGTTTGTGACAAATCCTCCACCACAAATTAGTTCTGGGCAGCCCTTGCATTTGGGTTGTGGGAAGCTTTCTTGAATGCACCTTTGGGAATGTGTTTCATTTTTTCACCCAATGTCTTCTCTATCTAGAGAGGAAGAGGTGGGTTTTTGGCTTCTTTACTCTTCTCAGAGGTGCTTGGAATTTCGTAGTCGCGTGTCCTAGTAGTTTTGTCAATGCTACTTTTCATCATGTAAACACTCGCAGACAAAGGATTACTCAAAGATGGAGGGGGTCCCTAACCATCCCCTTCCATGCTTGAAGAGGCTTGAGCTAAATTTTTCCCATGCAGAAATGGATTCGTAAACATGACAGGGTGTTGCTGTGCCAATAACTTCTGAGCCTCTGCAAACCAAGGGCACTAGTGAGTTGGATGGTCTTCCTTGAAAATATTATAGGGATACTTCGACTTCTTATTTTCATTGTTGCCCTTGCTACCATTATTGGTAGGTTTCTTATCCCCCTTACCCTTCTTTCATTGTTTCTTCTTTCCATCAGGCTCCTGGGTGGCCTTCAAGTTTATCGATTGCACACTATGTACATCCGATGTTTGAGTAGGGGGAGAAGTTGAACCAATGGTATATCTGGTCGTTGTCTATTGTATTAACAATTGTTGCAATTGATTCGACAGTTGATCAATGGGATTCATTTGCACTGAACCTACAATACCATCGACATGTGGTCCAGATCCCTGTCTGGTCTTGTCAAGTATCGACCATGGTGCCTCTGGTAAAACTTTGTAAAGTAAACCAGACTGAGAGAAATCAGTTCTAGCTATTGGGATCTCATTATCACTTCTTCCTCTGAAAATACCCCCGAGGTTGTGACGCCTTTAGATAACTGGGGTACCAAAGACTTAAGGAACCACTCAAGAAGGAATGCTAGTGGGACTGGCACTTTTATCAAACTCTTTTAGCATCTCCATTCTCAGATGTGATATAAGATATGGTCCATTTTTGTCTGCTCAAAATTGGCCAGCAATTCAATGTTGGCATCGTATCTCACGGGTAATTGGAAATGGTTTAAGAAATCCATTTCCAATTCGCCAAAGGAAGAGTATCTTGAGTGGTCAAGCTCAATGTACCATTTCACAACAATGTCGATGACAGTGCATTGAAACAATCACAATTGGACGGAGTCGTCTCTCAAAGAGTTGGATGAGCACCATAGATGAAAGGTAGTCACATGATCGCCTGGATCTTCGTTAGGCTTAGCCTCGAACTTTGGAATGTTTGAAGGCAACTTGGTCGATATAGGAGGCAAACGCAGATCATGACAGATGTGGTCGTTTAATAACCTTGTCAAGTCTGGCAAGTGTAGTGTTTCCAGAAATGGTAGTTTGGGTTGTTGATTATAACCAAGGAAAAAGGAGCCTAAAGTTTGGTTGGCACCAGGTTGCCAGGAAAAGTTAGGTTTTTGGCCAGGGTTCTCGTAATAACCATGGTTGTGACCAGTGTACGGATTTTGCACTTGTTGAGACATCATCAGTTGAATCTCATAATAGGATGAAAAGGGTTGGGCTTGCACCGCATTCCAAGTATTTTGGAAAGGGTTGCCCCCTCTCGATCCGACGAGCATAGGTGTTGAGTCTTGCCTGGGGTTCCATTGGATATGGAAGGGGTTGCCCCCAGTCGACATCAATGACAAGAGAACTAATCCCTGCCATGGATTCCAAGGTCCTTGTGAGGAAGGAATTCCTAAGTTTTCCCCCTGTGCAGGAATAGTACCCTGCATAGGATTTTTTTGTCCATAACCGAGGTTGCCCCTGGCGAGATGGCAACTGACGAGAAAGCATTGTTACCAAACGCACCAAAAAAAGAGAATGGTGTTGAACCTACTGATATGCTATAAGAAGGAATTCCTTGACTACCTGCTCCAATAAGAATGGTTTCTGTTTGGCCCGACGGAGTGTTGCTGAGCACCACCAAGCAAAGGGGATGAAGGAGGTATATGACCCCCTCCATAAGGGAAAGCATTGTAGGAAGATGAAGTGCCCCCCATGGATCCTTGCAGAGGATCTTTGGTGTTCCCTACCCCGAGACCTAAAGTCTATAGAGTGGAGTAGGAAAGTACAATGCTCGTACTAAAGCCAAGCATCCCATATGAGAACAGAGGGCCTGTATCACTTTGGGTGAACGGAGCAATGATTGTCGCCGTAGACAGAATCAGACCGTTGCCCGAGGTAGAGGCAGTCGAGACCATAGTGGTTTGGACCGGTGATAGTTGGTTAAGAGGCACACCACCCCCTGTATTGACATCCATAGAGGTAATATGAGTATTCCCTAAAGAAGTAGCAACATTTGTTTCCATCGCTTCTTGTGACACTACCTGGCGCACGTAAGTTTTGAACCTAGGCAACGATGGGTGTTGATAGTTTACTGATTGGAGGGTTATATAGACTGAGAGCTTCCACTCCGAGGTCAGAAATGATTGGTTCCTCCAGAATCAAATGTTCTCCTCTCAGAGAGAAGTCAGGCACAATTTCGTGTAACCCTGTCGCCTCAAAAGACCCTTGTTGGTCTAGTTTTCGCCTTAGTGGTGGTGGGGGTGGCTCGAGCTCAACCGATAGCAGGCCCAAAAGCCTTCACAACCAACGGAGCTCTTGATCCTCCACTGTGTGAGAAGATCAATGACACACTAGGGATTTCTATAATCATTTTGAAAATCATCACACACTAGAAAAATCCCCTATGAGATAAGACAAGCATATCACTAGCTAGTTGGAAGAACAGTTACACCATCCAACACTAGAGCAACTTACTGGTGCAAGTGCAACTCGAATACGGAAGAAACCTCCGTGTATACTCTATAAAGTGTGGCCCAATGTCTACCCTAGGTACCGCGGTATACCCCAGCGGTCACCTATGTAAATCACTAAGATAAAGGCAACTAGGTTGCTAGTGCATGAATAGTCACCAGGTAGGCATAGTCGACAGTCGGGTGGACCGCAATGAGCAGGGTATCAAGCCCAAAACCTACCAAGGGTATCTAAAGAAAGTGTTCCAGAAGACAAATGAGGACCTCGAATAGATTTGAGACCCACGAAGCTCCATGGTAAATGTGATCAACGAAATCCCAAGATAAGCCCTCTATATGTGTTCCCCACTACGTTCGGTCCAGCTTTGGAGGGGTTATCACCTCTACCTTTCCTCACATGACCTCGTGTTTAGCCCCTGTATTAGAGGGGGATCTTGGATAATTTTCATGGTTACTGGAATTTCAAGCACTCCCTAGCTCTGACTCTTATGTTTGTTTTTGTAGCCTTGAAGATTTTCCTCTCCAATCCTAAATCAAGGCTCTAGCCTAGACTAAATTGATGGACTCTACAAACACAAAGTCTAGTAACTTTTAATTAGGTGTTAATTTTATGGTTGTCTTAAGTCAAAAGGAACGAAATTGAAACTAGTGATGTTATTTAAGAGACAAAAGAGAAGAGCATAAGATGATACTGGAAACAAAAGTACTTCTTTCTTCACAAGTAAATATTTGCCAATTTAAACTCTTTAACCAAACTTTTCGTAAATACTTTTCTCAGATATTTGAAAAGAAAAACTTAAAACAAGATTTCGCTCGACTACGAGCTACTTAATGTCCTAAGCATTCAAGTAAAGAACTTAAGAAAACTTTATTTTTCCTTGGTAAATGAAACAACTAGCCTAAACTACTTTACCAAACAAAGAAATGAAAGATTTTTTTTTATTGTTTCATACTTCGAAAAAAGGGGAAAATGATGACAAGACAGGACCGAGAAATGAATTCAGGCCCAAAAACAGATCGCAGTGAGTCACTGACCATACCAAGCAGGAAGATCAAAGAAGACTCAACAACTTGTCTAAAACCCCTATTTTAAAGAAAACTCAAGAAATATTTGGTCAAAAGAAGCTAAACTGAAGTCATACCTAGCCTACAGACTGCTATAACAGAGACCAGTATCAGGTCAAGAAAACCCCTAAGGAGTGTGACTCCTGACAGGGAAGAGGATGACTGCCTCTTCTTTTTTCAAAAAATTTCTCAACAGACACACTATTGACACTTCAACAGCTAGCGTGTGTACGTGTGTTGTCCAAGGGCAGGGCACGTATGCACATGTGCAGGCCCACTGTAGGACGTGTACACCTCTATAAATCCAAAAACAAATGAAAGAATAACAGTCCAACACAGGCAGGGAGTACTGGTATGGAAGACTAGCATCCCTTAAAGACACAGAAGCTTATAGAAACTCAGAAAACAGTTAATAAATTGATTCAAAGCACCTAAAAAGAAATATCCCCAAAAACCCTAGAGGCCTCCCCAGTACGGTCGCCAATTCTACTATAGTGGGAAAACCCCTCTACGGACTACACAAAGGGTCTAAAGTGTAGGCAGAGCTAACCATCTAAATTCTCCTACTTTTTATCACTATTCCAGCATTACCCCACAATCATACATAAAAGACAAGAGAGAGGAATCCGGTAGGCCTACCTTAAACTCCACGTCCGATGTCGATCCCTTTGCGCTTGGTTGTTTCCTTACTGCAAATATCCTCCCAAGGTTGAACTGCATTCATTAAAATACAAACAAGAAACTACAAGCATGCATTTTACATATGGATTAGTGGGTTAGACATCATAAACAAGAAATGCAAACAAATCATATAAGTTTAAGATGTCATTTGGCGAGACGAAAAAAGTACTTCTTTATATTAATCTCACAAAAAATCACTTACAACATGAGACCGACACTGCTCCTTGAACTTGGTCCTGGGCTCCTCTTCACCATGCACCAACTGCTTCCACATCTTCTTCTCCTCTTCAGTTCTCTCTAAGGGAAATGGTAAGGGCTTTGCAATTGGGGCAAAGGGGGATTGATAAAATGGGTAGAGTTTATTTTCTCTTGTGCTCCCCCCCTTGCAATGGGACCCCAACCCCTTCTTTTATAGGCCAAAAGGGATAGTAACGGTTGGGGTGACTAGCTATGGGCATTCAAACAGTTAAGTAATGGCTCGGAAACCAGTATCCTATGCGATTTTCCACATTTCACGATATTTTGTTTGTGTACGCGGGCTGTAGTGGATTAGCAAGCATGTGTACATGGGAAATAATGGTTCAGGGCGCATACACCTTCAAAATGATGGTTTTTAGAAGAGATGTTCAATAATGGCTTGGTAAAGATAGCAATTTAGATGCCCTGATGTCAGGTATGCATGTCAGGTGCAATTTAGGGTTATAACAGATGCCCCCTAATGTGTGACGTCAGAAGAGAATCTAATGGCTAAAATACATTAAAAATCTTCACCACTGTACGATGTGAGTGAGACCAGGGACTGGAGTTTAGGAGGTGCCATCTGCAAAAATAACAATTTGTCTCACCGAGGCAGGCATACCCATGCTTGGGGTGAAATAAAATCATGGCTAGAAACCAAATACACTGCAGATCCATGTCATATAAATATATAAAGTGTAGCCACGAGCAGTACACAATAGATCTAAATCTCAAAAATCGAAAGATATACATGTATAGTATCTATATTCAAGAAGCCAATGACAACCTATGGCCGGAGATGAGGTCTTCAGAGCTTGAGAAACAACTTCAAAATCTTCAAAACTTGGGTAGGAGTGTAATATGAGTGTACGACTTCACTACCCAGAGGTCTTCAATGGCTCGTCAAGGAACATACAAGAGGATCTTTGACAATCAGGAATAGAACTTCATTGATTTTTGAATAAGGACTTGATTGGTCTTTTAGGGTGGTCAGACATGAGGACAAGAAACAAACTGCAGAAGGGCCAACTCAAGTTT
This sequence comes from Picea engelmannii, assembly GCA_009831015.1. Taxonomy (NCBI): domain Eukaryota; kingdom Viridiplantae; phylum Streptophyta; class Pinopsida; order Pinales; family Pinaceae; genus Picea; species Picea engelmannii. The sequence continues at coordinate 72,272 of ML833964.1, read as the reverse complement.
AGTAAGACTTCCCTTGGACGAAAGCACGACAAAAGCTGAGACTCAAGCAGCATGGCATTGACATAAGTTCTCGATGCAAGAGGCAAAGAGAACTCTCCATATGTTTGGAAGGGTAACCAAATGGAGGAGGACACAGCTCTATGTAGAGAGAACAACTTCCTAAGGTCATATTGAATCCTAGAGCTTGAAGAACAAACAAAATGATGTGCTTTGTCCAAGGCTAACTCATTGTGTTGTCAACAAAAAGAAAAATACTCTTCCCTTCCTCTTTTTGGGGTATATTTGATTTTTTTGTCTTTTTCAATAATTGTGGAAAGTTTTGAAAAAGAATAAAGAATAAAAAATATCATTCGACCACCTGTCTACCCACATGTCTTCCCTGTCAGCGTCAATTGTACCTGCCACATCATCTCGCTGCAACGTTTCGTATGGATCTTACCACGTTAGCCTGTGCCACATGTCACCCTTGCAGTGGTGCCACATGTCACACTCTGACTCGTCCACCTGTCATTTTTCATGCCCAGTCAGCAACCTGCCAACTCACTTCCACATCACCTGTACAGTCGTATGACCTGTACAGTCAGTTGCCACATCAACACTATACGGACTGCATAATCATCATTTGTTTTTTCTTGTTTGGCCAAATGAACATATCACGATATCGTTCGCATACTACGTCTATTTGATCCCATTCAAGTTTTGTTGGGTTCATATCGATGAGGCCTACGTACACGTTCGTTTTGAATTCATTCTAATCACTTTGATTTTTAGGCCCTCCTAGACCCATTTTGGTCCCTATATCCAATTCTGGATCACCTTCGAAACTTTGGCTTATGGGTTTCCAACCATTTCAACACATCGTTTCTCCTGAAGTGTTTCCTCTCCAAAGCTATAGGATGAGCACCACATGCTCACATCAATGTATGGTCACAGTTTTAGCTTCTTACCTCTTATTGGATGCACATTTCTGGATCTCGCGATCTTTCGAGACACATCCTCCTCAAATCGATGGCTCCTGTAAGTTTTTCTACTCCATGCCTCGAGCATTTTATCTTTTCCTCACCTGATTTCCTCCAAAGTTCTCTTCTCCCGACTCCATGGATCTCTGCCACATGTTTTCTGGATCAACGGTCTAGATCTCCCTGCTTCTCGTGACTTTGCGAGAAGTTGACTTTTGCTCCATGAAAAACTCTTGGAACTCTACCTTCTGAATTATTCAATATATTTCCATGTATCCCCGCTATAACCGATGGATAGGATCTCTCCACAACTTTGGACTTCAGTGATTTTCACTCCTTAACACACCAAATCCTTTGATTTGTGAAGAAGGAACTCACAACAAACAACCGCGCAACTTCTCCCAAATATGACAGTCTGGAATGATCCTGCCTCCTCCTAGATGGATCTTACTCGTTAATTTTGGGAAACCTTCAAGGACTCCTCCCTACTTAATATTTTTCACTCACTTTCCCTCATGATATTGTTCTTTCTCAAACTTTTGCTCCCTAGAGCGCTTCCTTCAACACTTAGTCGAAATTTGACTCTTGTGCATGCTTTGCAACATGTCTTCTTCTCAACTCAAATTATTTGTGAGCAATTGTGCATGCCTTGCAAAATTTCATTACTCAACCCAAATTCTCCTCCTAAACAAAAGAACTTAAGTATGTTTCCACATGCAGACACCTTGCAAGGTCTTATGCACTTCTTTTCAAGCAAATCTTAAATCTACTCCTCCTGAGCGTCTGAGTCAAAAGACTATGTCAATGCACTCCTTGTAGAAAACATGCAATCTTTGCAAATAAAAATTTCAAGCTAGCTCTTCTGAGCTTCTGAATAGAAACAGACTCTGTCAACACACTCATTGTGGACAATATGCACTCCTTGCATAAGCTCGTGAAGAGAAACAATTGAAACTTATCTACTATCTCAGAGATTCATAAATTCAACCATGTAAATTCATTCATAAACACAAGAACAAGAAATAACAGAGAATTACAAGTAAACATAAATCCTACCATTCATTTACTTAGATAGACACATCCATAGTAACACTAGTCATTTGGAACGATGCTTCCCTGTTATATTCATTCAACTAAAAATATATATGTGTTCGTACACTCTGATAAGCTTCAACAACTTCTACAGCATATACAACTACAAAAACTACAATAATAACTTTAGTAGCCTCTTCTGGGAAACAATAAAAATCTGTATACAAGGGGCTCTTCGATCCTTTCCCTTCAACTACTCTAGAGCTATCCCATCGAATTAAAATATTTCAACTACTAAGGCTTTATTACAATAAATATTCGAGACAAATAGATAAGAGTGAAAGCTCCAGATCTGTACTGCAATCTACAACATTAAAGCAAAATACATTCCCCATAGATCTCCTACAATGGTTCAAGCTCCAAACATTAAATATGTTCATTGATTACAGTCTTTTCAGAATATTTCATGACATGTTCCTTTTAAAATTCAAAATTTCTTCAAAATGTGTGCTGGGGTGTTGAGTTGTCCTCCATGTGTGCTTTGATGATGATGATCCCGCATCATTCTAGGCTATGATCATGACCTGATAATGGGAAAGGGTTCTTTGACAAATGGGAGAAGATCAAGAAACGAACATAAGAACCGAGTGAGCCTTAAGGAGATCCACCATTGTTTAGAAGTGGTGGCACGAAAAGGTAAAGAAAGTAGCAAAGCATTCTAAAGTGTTGCGGAAAGAAATCGAATCAAAAGGAACATATGAAAGAAATAAGGAAGAGTTAAGGAAAGTGAGAAGATAGGAAATACTGACTAGTCTAAGATTTCAATAGAGAGAAGCATAGAGAGGGAGTCCCTAGATGGGTGGATGAGAAGAATAATGTGGAGAAGAAAGGGTGGATGAAGAAGGCCTGGAACTTCCAAAAGACTGAGAATATTCAGCCCTGATATCAAGAAACATTGAGAGTCATGCAGAGAAGGCTACTCCAGAGGAAGAAAATGTGACCCCCCAAATCAAAGAAACCCACCCAGAAGTCAGTGGAACCAGCCCCAAATCACCCATCCCACAGGTGTCCTCTATACCCATGGTAAATTCTACACCACTTACTTACGCTATTTCTATTCCTTTGCAACCTGTTAGTTAGAATCAATCTATAAGTGTAAATGTTGGGAGGATATTGGGATCCCCAGACGTATCGCAACTAGGACCATTAGGTTTTATTCTAATAGGAGTAGTGAAACCCACCATGGATGGACATATGGGAGGATCGATCACCAGATACCCAGAATTTTGGGGTAAAGGAGATGAATATTTAGAGCAACATTGGTTCTCATTTGAAGCCATCTAGAGGTCCAGAGGGACACTCGATGCAAATAAGTTAGTGGATTTTCAGAATACCTTGAGGGGTCATTCCCTCAAATGGTACATGAAGGCTATTGAACCTAGGTTGCAAGGACAAGCGTTCACCCTTGGTCAAGTTCGTTTGAAGTTAATCGTTGAATACAAACTACCTCAGTCAGAGCAACAAGCTCTCTCCAAGTTGCAGGAGATTCGACAAAGAGAAGGAGAATCCTCTTGGGAGTACAGCTAAAATCTTAAAGATTCTATTGGGAGGCTAACTCATCCAATTCAATAATATCACAAAAGGGAATGGTACATCCAAGGATTACTACCTCTCCCAATAATTCCTTTAATGCAACAGTGGATAGCCACCTTAGCAGAAGCCTTTGAACAATTGATTAAGATTGAAGCCATGACAGGTTATCCAGGGAGTATAAGGATGACCAGGCCCCCAATAGATGCAAATTTGTTGCAACTTTAGGGAAAAATATTAGTGTTAATAGAAAATATTCAATAATTAACCACGCCAAGACTAGGATGACCTCAGGTTTGGAGTACCAGATGCTACATAGAAGGGAATCTGGAAAATGAATGTCCGTGCATGATGGGAATGGGACCTCTTCAAAACTTGATGTGGAATTCTTCAGGACCCTCAGAAAGATTTGTGCAAGTGTCTGCGACTCCAACATTCCATACACCAGGGTTGTATAATACCTTCCCACGTGCTGAAACCTATCAGACAACGGAGTAATGTGAGATTTTTTAGACACATGGACATGCATCGAGGTAGTTTCCTATTATGAAAAAGTAAAAAACTACACCCAATACAATACACTTTGATTTTTACACATCTACGACCCATGCCACAAATCAATGTAGAGTGTTAGACGCATTGACTGACAGATTAGACCGGATAGCATTTAGAGTAGATGAAAACCCCAAGGACCTGGAAGAGGTCAGGAAGGTGGGGCTGGAGGTGGATGGGGGAATCCACCTCCATAGAGTTGAGAATGGAAAATTAGTACTGGATATTCCTAGTAGGAAGGATGGAAAATGTGGAAATAGATGTAGCGGGAGTTAAGACCACAATTTATTTTGAGGTGATCAAAATCATCAGAGATAAGGATCCCTACCTTATTCTACTTAGGATTGATTGGGCATATGAAAACTATGCTATGATGGATATAAAGAGGGACACCATGATGTTTGAAGCAGATGAGATAAAAGTAGTTCAACCCTTAGATCCTTGTCTAGGACTTAGATATATTGAAGCAGTGGACCATAATATGGAGTCAGAGACCCTTGACCAATTATACACTATCATAGTAGGCACGAGACCAAATTATATAAATCCTATTGCAGATGGATCAGGAAGTTGGAGAAGCATACAATTTGCTGATGAGGATTCGAAAGCAGTGTTCAATAGTTGGCAACAAGGTTCATATGAGAATTCTCAAGGAGATGTGTAACTGTCATAGAAATAAGATGGATTGGAAATGAGGTCATAGAACCCCTGACATACAATGGTACCTCAGAGGTACACAGTTTTCTTTCTAGCATGGAAGAGAAAATAACGACAGATCAAAGAATCATTGTTCTTGATTTAGATGTGCAAGATACCCCCACTAGATGGTGGACCACTCATAAATCCTCGATTATGGAGTGGGAGGATGCAAAAAAATCCATTTGATGTCAATTCCAAAGAAGGGATCAGCTGAAAGAAGAAATGAAGATATATTTTCAATATGCTCAATTGTTTAATGGACGGTCTGACCCTAGAGTGCATATTGAACACTGCGCGAAGCAGTGGAGAGTTGCGAAGGTACCCTCTCACCTCTGGGTCTAGGTATTTTTCCATTCATTGGGGCCTATTCTAAGGGCCCGGTATATACATGAGGAGACCAGAAGACAAATGAACTATTGGTAGACCTTAGCAAGGATTTATCCTTTACAAGTAAGTACCACAAGCTCAACATAGTCCTTCAAAGAATCAGGGAATTGCTTTTTACTAATATTTGTAAAAAGAGATCATGTCCAGTAGTATGTGATAACCATGTTCATTTTCTTCAGTCTAGTTTGAACCTTGAAATTGATAAGATAACTGTAACTTGTTCTAAGTTTGAGAGAGACCTAGAAAACCTTGATGGTTTAGAAGATCTTATAAACTTAGACATTAAATAAACCAAAGGAAATAGAGAGATTTAAGATACTATACCTAGTCACACCTATAGCTCCTATAATCACCCACTGAAGTTGCGTAAAGTCAATATAGGGAGCATAGAGAATCCTAAGATAGATTCTATAGGAGACTAGTGGGATGAGCAAGCTATGAACGAAGTACATAGTCTATTGCGGGAGTATGTGGACTTGTTTCTGAAAATGTTATTAGAACTAAAAGGCATAAAAGGAGCCATGGGAGAAATAAAAATAGAGTTGAAACCCTACTCAAGACCTGTGAAGCATAGACCATACCGCCTCAACTCTAGAATAAAAGAAAAGGTTAAGAAAGAAGTGGACAAGATGCTTATGGGAGGAATTATTTTCCTTATTGAAGAATCATAATGGATTAGCCCCATAGTTATCCAAAGTAAGAAAGGCACAAAAGACATTCAGGTCTATGTGGATTACAGGAGTCTAAATTATGCATGTGTACATGATATGTTTCCCACACATTTTGGTGATGAGGTATTAGATCAAGTTACGGGAAAATAATCCTATTTGTTTACAGATGGATTCTCAGGATATCATCAAGTCATAATCATAGAGGAAGACAAGAAGAATACTACATTCACTACCGAATGGGATCATTCACATATAATGTAATGCCATTTGGTTTGAAGAATGCCCCTGCAGTTTTCTCTCGAATTGTGATAGTAGTGTTTCGAGAATTCATCCACAAGTTTGTAGAAGTATATATGGATGATTGGATGGTGTAAAGCCTTCTAAAGGATCATTTTCAAATACTCTGGTTCATGTTTGATAGATGTCGTGGGATGCAGATATCTCTAAATCTCAAAAAGTGTATTTTTTGCGTACCTCATGACAATATGTTAGTCCATATCATCTGCAGAGAAAGAGTAATGGTAGACCTAACTAAATTTGTGGTCATTTTGAACATGTCGCCACCTACAAGTTCCAAAATTTTTCACTCCACACTGGGACATATAGAATATTACCACAGGTTCATCAGAAGATATGCAACTATTACAGCACCCCTTGAGAAATTGTTGAAGAAGTTAGAACTGTTCTGATGGATGTCTGAGTGTGACAAGACATTTGACATTCTCAAAGAGAAACTAAGTAGTGCAATAATCTTGATATTTCCAAATTGGGAAATTGAATTCCATGTACATGTGGATGCATCAGGCATCACCCTGGGAGCCATTATAGCGCAACCAGGGGAAGGGAATATGTACCACCCTATTTACTTTTCCATCAAAAAACTATCACAAGTTGAGTGCGACTACACAACAACTGAAAGCGAAGGTTTAGATATGATTTATGCATTACAAAAGTTTAGACACTACTTGTTAGGATCTCATTTCAAGTTTTTCACTAATCATTCTGCATTGAAGTACCTAGTCAATAAACTAGTACTGGAAGGAAGAATTTGCAGGTGGTTATTGTTGTTCCAATAATTTTCATTTAAAGTGATTGTGAAACTAGGAAGATGCAATGTGGGTCCAGATCACCTTTCTAGGTTGGAGTCAGGGGAAAGTGGCGGAGAAGTGGATGATCAACTCTCAAATGTAGACCTATTCTGGATTGAGGCCATTCGAGACTATCTTGAAGACATTGTTGTCTTCCTCAGTACAGGAACCTGCCCAGAAACGTACTCTGTAACCCATAAGCGACACATGGTGGTTCGCGCAATAGACTATTAGTTTATTTCCAGATAACTTTACAAATTGGGACTCGACAACATCCTTATGATATGTGTCTTGAACCATGAAAGTCAGGATATCCTATGGGAATGCCACATTCGATTTGCGGGAGGACATGTTGGAGGTAAGGCCACTGCAAGAAGGTACTTCAAGCTGGATTATGGTGGGCCACATTATTTAAAGATGCTAAGGAATATGCTAGATCTTGTGACACTTGCCAAAGAGTAGGAAAACCGTCACGTAAAGATGAATTACCGCTTTAGCCAGTCAGAGCACTTCAATCATTTGAGAAGTGGGTTGTTGATTTTATTGGACCGATCAGTCCCCCAGTAAGCACTCAAAGGCCAGATACAACATTACTGCAACTGATTGCCTTACAAGATGGGTTAAAGAAGAGGCATTCCAAGATTTTTCTACAGATACAGCTACTAGATTTATCTTTTAGAATGTTATCACTCGGTTTGGATGTCTTAGAAGTCTAACCAGTGATAAAGGTACTCATTTTATCAGCAGTACAATTGCAATGTTAACAACTGAATTTCTTATACAACATCATAATATCATCCCTTACCATCTGCAAACTAATGGTACGGTAGAGGCATTCAATAAAATTCTAGAAAGAGGACTTACAAAAGTATGTTGCACAAACTGGGAAGACTGGGATGAAAGAGTCCTAGCAGTCTTCTGGGCTTATAGGACTACCATGAAGAAGTTCCACAGACACACCCCATTTCATTTGGTCTATGTAAAAGAATTTTTTGTACCCACAAAATGTATCACCCCTATTCTTTATATAGCACAGGATACACACATGAGAGATGATGAATTAGTTGCACAAAGGATTGGAGACTTGCAAGAACTTGAGGAAGCAATATTTTTAGTGGATTTTCATCAGACAATTGAGAAGGCCAGACAAAAATATTGGAATGATAGGTATACAAAGGCCAATATATTTGTGCAAGGGGATAAGGTACTCCTATATGACAACCGATATCAGAAACATCCAAGCAAGTTGTGCATGCATTGGTTGGGTCCATTCATAGTTGTACAAATCTAACAACCTGGTGTAGTCAGGCTCACACAACTAGATGGTATCCTTCAGCCATGATGGGTGAATCAAGATAATGCTACAAATGCAATAAAAAAATTCATTTGGATAGACAATGCCCCACCAAAGACAACCATGGTGCTCGAACTGCAGAAATAATGGGCATGTTATTGAAGATTACCCAAAACTGATCGCCAAATGGGAAGATCGGATTCGTCAATGAGGAGATAATCTCATAAGATCAGAACTAAAGAGGGGGATTGAAGGACAACTACCTGATATCAACATCATCACTAATGGAGGAGAAAATACTAGGGCAGATGCGGACAGTCAACCCAAGATTCAGAAAGCTATTCCCAAAGATGATAGGTATGATCCTGTGAAACAAAAGTTGTTTTTTTTAAATTCAATATAAATATTTAAGAGTATCCCCACTCTAGAAGTAATGGAGGATCCTCCTAGAGTCTCCTCTCAACCTAACCTTTTGCAATCCCCTACCTCACCACCAAAACCTAGGAATTTTGCAATTCCAAGAAGACACCCTGAGAAGTCTCAAAGTGTAATCAATATTTGGTTTCAGTTATTCTTTAATATCCTAGGGGATGACCAAATTAATGAGAATTTGTGCAACACCTTGTATTGAATAATAGGAAATGAGGTATCCCAAAAGCCATAATAAGGACTCACATCCCTAAGAATAATACCCAAAGAATACAAAGAATAAAGGTGTAAATAGGAAAAGAATTCAGGTTAGAAACCCAGCTAGATGATTTTGAAATCAAAGATCTAATGCTAGATTTGGGATCAGATGTCAACATATTACCCAAAAACACCTGGGAAGATTTGGGAAAACACCAATAATTATATTTCCCCATCCAATTGAGAATGGAAAATTAGTATTGCATCTTCCTAGTAGGAAGGCTGGAAAATGTGGAAATAGATGTTGCGGGAGTTAAGACCACAATTTATTTTGAGGAGATCGAAATCATGGGAGATAAGGATCCCTACCTTACTCTAATCAAGATTGATTTGGCATATGACAACTATGCTATAATTGATATAAAGAGGGACACCATGATGTTTGAAGCAGATGAGATAAAAGTAGTTCAACCCTTAGATCCTTGTCTATGACCTAGATATATTGAACCAGTGGACAAAAATATGGAGTTAAAGACCCTTGACCAATTATACAACATCACAGCAGGCACAAGACTAGATTATACAAATCCTACTACATATGGATTAGTAAGTTAGAGAAGCATACAATTTTTGAAGAGGATTCAGAAGCAGCGTTCGACAGTTGGCAGCAAGGTTCATATGAGAAATTCTCAAGGCGATGTGCAACTTTCATAGAAATAAGATGGATTGGAACTAAGGTCAGAGAAGCCCTGATATACGATGGTACCTTAGAGGTACACAGTTTTCTTTCCAGCATGGAAGAGAAAATAACGATAGATCAAAGAATCATTGTTCTTGATTTATCTGTGCAAGATACCCCCATTAGATGGTAGGCTACTCATAAAGCTTCGATTATGGAGTGGGAGGATGAAAAAAAATCCATCCGATGTTGATTCCAAAGGAGGGATCAGCTGAAAGAACAAATGAAGATATATTTTCAAGATGCGCAATTGTTCGATGGACGGTCTGACCCTAGAGTGCATATTGAACATTGCATGAAGTAGTGGAGAGTTGCGAAGGTACCCACTCACCTCTGGGTCTAGGTATTTTTCCATTCATTGGGACCTATTCCAAGAGCTTGGTATATACATGAGGATACCAGAAGACAAACCAATTGTTGGTATACCTTAGCAAGGATTTATCCTTTACAAGTAAGTAGCACAAGCTCAACATAGTCCTTCAAAGAATCAGGGAAATTCTTTTTACTAATATTTGTAAAAAGAGATCATGTCCAGTAGTATGTGATAACCATGTTCATTTTCTTAATTCTAGTTTGAACCTTGAAATTGATAAGATAATTATACCTTGTTGTAAGTTTGAGAGAGACCTAGAGAACCCTGATGGTTTAGAAGAGATTAGAAACTTAGACATTAAAGAAACCAAAGGCAATAGAGAGATTTAGGATACCATACCTAGTCACACCTGTAGCTCCTATAATCACCCATTGAATTTGCGTAAAGTCAATATAGGGAGCATAGAGAATCCTAAGATATATTCTATAGGAGACTACTGGGATGATAAAGCTATGAATGAAGTACATAGTCTGTTGTGGGACTATGTAGACTTGTTTCTGAAAACGTTCTTAGAACTAAAAGGCATAAAAGGAGCCATGGGAGAAATGAAAATAGAGTTGAAACCCTACTCAAGACCTGTGAAGCACAGACCATACCACCTCAAACCTAGAATAAAAAAAAAGGTTAAGAAAGAAGTGGACAAGATGCTTATAGGAGGAATTATTTTCCCTATTGAAGAAGCAGAATGGATTAGCCCCATAGTTATCCAGAGTAATAAAGGCACAAAAGACATTCACGTCTATGTGGATTACAGGAGTCTGAATTCTACATGTGTACATGATTTGTTTCCCACATCTTTTGGTGACGAGGTATTAGAACAAGTTGTGAGAAAATAATCCTATTCATTTACGGATGGATTCTTAGGATATCATCAAGTTGTAATCATAGAGGAAGAAAAGAAGAAGACTGCATTCACTACCAAATGGGATCATTCACACATAATGTAATGCCCTTTGGTGTTGGAACTGTTTTTACAGGCAGCATAGACTTGTCATTGATGGCAAGTACAGTAGTGATGCTGGATTAAGTACAACAGTGAAGCAGATATCAGAATCCTTTAAGGATTCGAGGAAGATAAGCTCATGAGGAATAGCATTCTTATACGCGCAAGAAGCACAGGAAAGAGACCGAGAACCGTCGGATCTCACTCGGAAATCCCGACAGCTGTTGGATCGGGAGAAGTTGCGTAGATGTTAAGAACAGGAGTTGGCATGTAGAAGAAGTGATCTGAGCCGTCAGATTGGAAGCAGACACCCGACAGCGATCAGATCTGCAGAAACTGCAAGGGGGATAAGCCATCGGAGAATCGGAGATCGGGATTTTGAAATGTCCAATTTATTCAACAATGAAAACTCCGAAATCGCGATATGCGATTTCACGATTTGATCATAGCCGTTAAATCAAGCAGCGATCGGGATCATCCACGTGTAGACAGGAGGCTTCATCGAAGAATCGGGAATCGGAGTTTCACAAGTCTCGTGAACAATGACAACGAAAACCCCGAAATCGCGATATGCGATTTCGCGATGAAATCGCAGCCGTTGAGCCAAGATTGCATCTGAACCGTTGATCCAACTCACGACAGCAAACCACGTCGGCAAGGGACACGTGGCACAACCAGGGAATGACAGGTGTCAGGAAGATTCAACACTTCAGGCACATGTAAGTCACGAATCAGAGTGACATGTGGAAGGATCTAACACGTGTCAAACCACGTGTGACATCAGCAGAGGCATCAATGATCGAGACCATCCATCTGAGGGACAGGTGTCGAAGATCAAGGCACCGTCGGCATATTGGACATCGGGAAATCGGAGTTCCTGAGGTTGAAGGAAACGAGATATCGAAAGTCTCGAAATCCTGAAGGTATCGAGACCGTCCATTTGAGGGATAGGTGTTGGAAATCAGGAGCGAGTCGGCATATCGCCAATCGGGAAATCGGAGTTCCCAAGGTCAAAAGAAACAGGACATCGGAAGTCCCGAAATCCTGACACAATCGGGACCGTCCATCTGAGAGGATGCGTGGCAGGAGATTGGTGCCATCGGCGAAAGGCCCGACAGGAGGTCGTTCATCGGCTAATCGGAAATCGGGATATCGGAGATCCCGGGCACAAAGGTTTTGTGCATTTCAAAATCGCGATCCACGAAATCCCGATGAGTGGGGTATAACTGCCAGCACAGCAGCAAAGGAGGACAAAGGATTAGTGGAGGCCAGCTGTCAGAGATAAGGATGCGGTTATAGGTAACGGTCACGTGAACCAGGGTCAGCCAGGAGGGCTGAAGCACATCGCGAGTCGGGAAATCGCGAATCCCACGGACATAAATATTATGTCATCGTAAGTGCCGAAACTCTGATGGAGTGATAAGACCAAAGTCACATGGAGACAGGTCATATGGACCATGTTCTAGCGAGGAGGGCTAGCGCACATTTTCAAGAGGTATGGTGGTGGTCACGTGATCGCAAGTCACATGGACCATTGTGTCGCCGGAAGGGGCTAAAGCTCGGAAAGGAGCAAATCGGGGATCGGGAATCCCGGAGGCATGTGCATGGTGACATCGAAAATGCCGAAACCCCGATGAGAGGTTTGACTAAGGTCATGTGTAGATGGTCATGTAGGCCAAGGCCTATAGCCAGCAGGGCTAGCGC
>ML833964.1:0-50550 GCA_009831015.1 Picea engelmannii | reverse complement strand
GTGTATTTTGATGCCTTGTACTAAGCAGGTTACAGCTAAACAAATGACACAAATGTTCTTTCAAAATGTTTGGGTGCCTTTTGGATTGCCTAAATCCATTATTTCTGATCAAGATTCTCGATTTGTTGGAAGTTTTTGGTCGAGTTTATGGGCACTCATGGACACCAAAATTAAAAAGAGCACATCTTTTCATCCACAAATAGATGGTCAGACAGAGGCGGTAAATCGAACAGTGGTGCATCTTCTTCGTTCTTATTGCAGCAAGCATCCTAAACTTTGGGATGAGCATTTATACTACATTAAGCATGCTTACAATTGAGCTAAGCAATCTTTGACTCAAACGTCACCATTTGAAGCATGTTTTGGCTATTTGCCCAAATCTCCTTTAGATTTTATCTTTGGGAAGGAAATTGCTATCGATGGTTAATATGACATTGATAGGGAAGAAAAATTCATTGAACAAATTAAGTCGATACATCAAGTGGTGCAAGAGTAGTTGGAAAAGAGTCAAGCCAAGTACAAGACGAGACATGACAAGCATCATGTTGATCACAGTTTCCAAGTTGGAGATGAAGTTTGGATTTACATCAGTAAGGAGAGACTTAAAGGAGAAGGTAAAAAATTGAAACCAATTCGATATGGTCCTTTCAAGATTATCAACAAGATTGGTAACAATGTCTTTCGTTTAGATTTGCCTCCTTATATGCAAATGTATGCAGTTGTTAATGTTGAGAATTTGAAATTGTATGAGCCTCCGTTGATTGATGATCATGGAGAGAATGTTTGTATTCCTTCTATAGATGATTTTTCCCCAGAATATCTTACATAACTACATGAAGACACCATCCTTGACAGGAGAATGTGAACTTCAAAACGAGGAAATGTTGAGTATCTTCGAGTTGGTCTTAAAGGTACCAATACAAGCAAATCCAAGTGGATTGAGGTTGGAAGGGTGAGGGAACTATACCCTCATCTTCAAATAGACTGAAAATAGTCTTTTGGAGGTCCAAAAGCTTCCCAATGGAGAGGTGTGATTAGGGGATCAAATTTTGCTCAAAAATTCAAAGTGCTCGGAATCGATTCAAATCGGACTAGAGCATAGGCCTCATCGTTACGAACCCAAAGCAACTCATTTGGGTTCAAACGGATGTTAGGAGCAAGAGATATCGCGATCTGTTCGAATCGTCAAACAGGTAAAAAAAGGATGCTGACTGTGCAGTCTGTATAGTCCGTACAGGTTGACGTGGCAGAGACCGTATGTCCATACACTGACATGGTAGAGGTGACATGGCAGTTTCGGATTGGCTGACAGTTGAACGAATCATGTTTCGACATGTGGCAGTTTTTGGTTTGTGGTTGGGTGCCACGTGGCCCAGTCATGGGCTGCCACGTGGCACCATTGTATTGGTTGTTAGTTCAAAACATTATGGACTCCATGGGGTTCGAACCGGTGAACTTTCCCATAGTCCAAAGTCTTGGCAAGAGCCGCCCTACCAATGCGCCCACACATTGTTGCTTACCATATAGCACATTGCATTTAATTTAAATTAAACTTTATGTATGGTCGGTGGGGGGTCTGGGCCGGGGCTTAGCACCAACCCGCGATTGTATCCACCATATCATATGACCATAACATATGACTTTAATGCAAAGGGAGCACGTGCATTTTGGGTTTTAACTTGTGGTTTAAAATGATTGAATGGCCCACCACATGTTTCATTTCTATTTGGCCTTGGAAACGGTTAGCCCTTTTGTATATGCGTCGGTCGTATGGAGGACCCATGTGCCCACGAGCTTGGCAGTTAGGGGCTAGCGCACCCATAACCATCCTACAGTTCTCACCATTGGTGCGGTTGCGTTCGGTGCCTGGTTTTTACGCTTTAAATAGCATGTGTGCTAGGTTGAATGGACAAGGGTGCAATTTGTAGATGCAGAGACAACAAGCTTGAAGAAGAGACTTCAAGGAAGGCTATCTTCTTCTCTTTTTGGCCAAACGAGGTGCCGAAAAATCCCAGCTAGGGGTTTTTGGACATTCTGAAGCCATTGGAGCAGTCTATTTGACAATTTGAGCATTGTAAAGCACATTTTTGAGCACTTTGAGAAAATAATACAAATGATCCATTGGAAGCTGGACCAGGAGATGTATCCCAAGAGAGGGGTGAACTCCTTTATCATTTGTTGTGTTATGTGTTTTCTATTCATTGATTATGCTACTATTTATATGCATCTTGAATGAGTAAATCCTATTAATGATGTGTTGCAAAGTTGATCCATTTTCTTTTAACACATAAAATTTACTTGCAAATATTTTCAAGAATACAAGTCTTCTTCATTTTTAGATCAAGCCCCTAGCTTAAGAAGAGAGTGAATCAATTTCAACATGAAGTCCAAGGGTTGAAAGAATTGCCCCCCAAGCTTCATTTCATCCAACTGCAAAGGTGAATGAAATGAAGCTTCAAATACTAGACAAAGGACTTGACTCAAACATAGAGGGGGAAAAAATCTATTTCATTTTTTAATGAGCTTGACATAGGAACAAGAACTATGCTCAAGAATCCAGGTTCAATCCCTAGATATCTATTTCATTTTTTAACGATCTTGACACAAAAACAAGAACTATGCTCGTGAACTTTTGTTTCATTTTTTAACGAGGTCGCCACAAAGACGCAAAAAATTATCCTCGTAGCTGGTTTCATTTTTTAACAAACTTGCAATCAGAAAAATATGCTCAAACCTGGTCTTGATCATGGCTTCCAAGAGGATAGTGCTTTGGAAGGACACCATGTCAAGAGGAAAAACTAGGTCATGGCCTCCAAGAGATCTTCACTTGACGAAAGAAACACACTCAAGAAGCAACACATGTCGAGGGTCGCGACAGGGGTAAGGAGGCCAGGCTCCAATAGCCCTATTGAAGAGATCACCATGTCAACTACCGGATCCAAGTCATCAGAACTTGAAGTCATGGGAGACAATGCAACATAATTGACCTATGGCAGTGGTGAAACCGACTGCATATATGAACCGTTTAGGAAAGTAATTGAAGTCAAGTCAGTACCAACGAATGAAAGTTGATCAATAGTCACAATTATTCCCTCATGCAAGAAAGATATCACATGAAAAAGAGTGGACATAATAGCTTTCATGGCATAGACATAATCTCTCCCCAGGGAGTAAATCGAAATCCAAGGGGTCTTGGACTACCATGACATCAATAAAGACAGTTTTCCCTCCCAAAGTTACAGGAAACTGAGGAAGGATCCCTAAAGGGTGACTGGTTCTTCTGTTAAAAGATAACAGATTCTGTGTAACCGTGCAAGTTGAGGATAACCCAAAGCTTGCCAAGCAATAGAGGAAAAAATACTAACGGATAAACCTTCATCCATCAACGTCTGAGGAACATCCTGGACACAAAATTGTACTGTAATCTTGAAAGGAATGCGAGAGGGAAGACGAGGTCCAATTAACACACCCCAATTAAAAAGGATGGACTCATTACTTGGAGGGGGTTCTACGGGAGAAGGAGGAATCCCCCCCAGCATGGTAGTGTCTGTATCAACGAGAAAAAAATGACCAGTGTCGGGTTTACTCTCTAGTGGGAGAGTTGGATTGATCGATGAAGAGATTATATTGACCACTTGGGTTGCATTCTCCAAGGGGAGAATGGGGTCGACAGGTGGAAATAGATCGACTGCTTGGGTTTCACTCTCTAATGGGAGAGTGGGATCGAACGATGATGAAACTGAATCGACCGTGTGAGTGACACCCTCTAATAGGAGAGTGGGATTGACCAAAGATGGGATGAGATTAACCACTTGGATGACACTCTCTAATGGGAGAGTGGTATCAATCAAAGATGGTATCGGATCGACGACTTTGTCAACTAGTTCAACAGAGGAAGTGACCAGATTGATGACATGATCAACCAGATTGACCGATGAAAGGACTGGATTGATAATTCCATCAAATATAGGTGGGTCGAGAGTAAGCTTGTGATAAGCAGCTGGAAGTTGAGGCTATGAAACAGTCATTTCTTCCATTAATTTCGAGGCTTCATCCATACGAGGGCAAAGGTGAGTTAGATGAATCCCTTTGCATAACATACATGGGAACTTGACTCTACTTTTTTTCTTCCCAACTGTATCTTGACTAGTCGATGGGAGGTCATCAACATGTTGCTCAGAGGTTGACGACATGGGTTGGAAAGGGTGTGTATACCATGCTTCTATAACCTTGGATAGACCATGGAAATCCTTAAGAAGATGGATACCCTTACAAAGCCTACAAGGTTCCCTGGGTTTACGATTTGTTTGGGTGATCTTGAAATCATCAACACTCCCAACACGATTAACAGTAACTGGTTTCTTTCCAACACATCCGACATTGGTTGGAATTTTAGATCCTTGTTTATTTTTCTTCTTCTTATTCTTTCATTTCTTCTTCTTCTTATCCACCGAGTTACTAGCTTTAGAGATTTCACTTGGAGAAGAAGATGAAATGGAATAAGACCTTGCAAGTGAAGAAGGAGAAGAATATCTTACTGGTGAAGAAGGTGAAGGATCAACATGAGGTTGATGTTTCTTTGGGGAAGTGCTTACAACAAAAGAACTACCTGCATTCGGTATTACCTGAGTGGAAAACAACCATATTGGTAATCCAATTGTGAGACCTGGAAGGCTCAAAGTATCGATGTGAGGAGGAACAATGTTTCTGTAAGAAGGAAAAACAAAAGGTTCCTCTGGAGTAGGGGTTCCTTCATTTTTCATTTTGGGAACTGACACCATAAAAATAAATATCCAACCTAGAGTCTACTAGGGAAATCAAACAACATACGCTAAAAATATAGGAAGCAATCAAAAAATAAAAACCTTCTCACAATGAACGCACTAGTTGGTGATGAAATCCAATGTCGCAAGAACAATATAAGAAGGGTCTGAGATAGAGTGGGTGGAAAAGTTACGTTGATGAATTGCTTAACAGACTTATGCCTTGGTGCAAGATACCACACATAAACATGGGTATACCCTCCAAGGAGCCAGAGTGAGTCTGTCCAGCGTTGAGTCCAGGTACCGTGAAGACTTTCCCCTCCATAGTCACCTCATGTAGGACCCTAAACAAAGAGGCCACTAAGGTTACCAATTACTACAGTGATGCCTGGGGAAATAGTTGACAGTTCGATCCATGTGCAAAGGCAGGTTATCTAGTCCAAAATCAACTCTAAAGGATTCCACTCATAATTGTGGGTATACCTTCAAGCAACCCCCATAATACGCACAATCTCTACACCAAGACCAACAAAGAAGGGTGAGTAACTCTACCATTCTTAATGCAACCTCATGATTGGCCCTTGTGTTAGAAGGGCTTCCCAGGATAAAATGTAGCAAGTGGATTTCACCACTCCCTAATGCAAGATTCTATGTTTGTTTGTAGCTTTAGAAAGTTATCTTTCACACCTATTCCAAATCGCTACAACTAATCTAATGTAGGTTTGCTACCAAAAAATATAAAAATTTCTAATCAACTTTTATAAGCACTTTATTTTTAAGGTTGTTGTTACTCAAAAGGAAAATGGCGTGGAAAATATGGTGTTTTGACCAACTCAAAATTTATGCAAAGAGATGAAGATGCAATCTTTTCATTTTGATGAAATCTATGCTACAAGAAGGAGAAAACATTTATCATTCCCATATGCACAATGTCCCAAGATTCTCAAGATTCTCAAGAAATAAGAAAAATAGACTATACACCGATACACGATCCATGCCCCCCCATGAAATCATGCAATTCTACTACTTCAAATGCAAGGATGCCCCCAATCTAATATAAAGCAAGAAATTAAAACTTTTTGTTTCAAAGATAGCTAAAAACAATAGAAAATCGACATGAAATAAAGGAACCCAAACAAATTTCTCTTTTAACACGAACTATTCAATAAAAGAAAAAAAAGTTCTTTCACCAAACAATTCTAAAGAAAAAACAATGCTTTGTAACATAAAGACACTTGAAGCAAGAGATCAAATCTTTCAAAAGAAAATAAAGAAAAGATGGCTAAAAGAAGTTTCAAGGCTATGAAGCAGACTGTAAACATATCATAATCAAACCCAAAAATTCATCCCAAAACCAAATCCAAGATCTGGGTAAGGAAAAACCATAAAAAATCAAACTTTTCACAATTTCCGTAGGCTATAGATTAACAAAGTGTGGAAATCCATGATTTCCGCAGGCCATAAGACCAATACAGTGTGGAAATCCCTGATTCTCGCAGGCCAAAATACCAATACAATGCAGAAATGCCTCACTGTCCCTTAAAGTAGGGTGAGGAAATCACACATAAAATGAAAAAAATAAAAAGTGTGAAGGTTTTCCAATGAATTTTAACAATCAGAGAGTCAAGATGGATCTCCCAGTGACTCAGAAAACAGAACCCAAGCAATCAAAGCAAGAAAACAAGACAAACTAGGAAAAAAAATGTTTCCCCAGTGGAATCTCCAATTTTGTTATTGGATAAATCGATGAATGCGGACATAAACTAATCTCCCTAGATCCACCTGGATCTAGAACAAAACAAGACATGACATGAAGCTTTCCCTAAGTTACAATCATTGATTTTACTATCAAAGAAGGAATATATGACATACCTTTAGATATCAATTCCCTATATCTTTGTTGTCCCTTCTTCACTCCGGTGCTCTTGTGAGATCAAATATGCAATGACACAAACCAACCAAAGTGAAATAAGCAATAGTATATTCAATGAAAACCTATGCATGTGATCAAGGAGTCATGCAATAAAATGAGAATGATTTTATTTGAAAGAAACACGTCACTGTATTAAAGAATGTGGAAGAAAGATACAACCAGACGCCTTGATGTTGTCAGGTTCCTTCCAACGGTTCCTTGCTTCCCACACACTTCTACTCCATGGATTATGAGACTATAGATCTGACATCTATCTTGACAAAGCAAAGCTCAAAGCCAACAAACAAGCTCAATAAATTTCCAACCCAATCAAGATAACTTTCTCCATGAGAGCTCCTTTCCTTTTATAAGATGAAGAGGATAAGGTGAGGAGGTTAGGATGATCCCACTAAATTATGAAAGAAAATAAGATCCAAACCATTCGGAAGCCACCTCACTATATAAGCTTCTCCTTCTAGAAGCATCGAGAAAATGCTTGTTTTTCCCACGTACGAAGGCCGCCGCACCCTAGCTATAGAGAAACCTGTAGAAACTTTGCAACCTAGCTATGGTACAACCTATGGAAATCAAGCATTTCCGCACCCTATGTATAGAGCATCCTACAAAAATCCTCTTTAATAGGGTTTTTACAAAGGAAAATACAACTTCTTCTCTTAGTAAAAGTTCTTCTCCCTTCTTTCTTTAGGAATTCAGGCCAATGAACCCTCTG
Organism: Picea engelmannii; assembly: GCA_009831015.1. Lineage (NCBI taxonomy): Eukaryota > Viridiplantae > Streptophyta > Pinopsida > Pinales > Pinaceae > Picea > Picea engelmannii. The sequence continues at coordinate 43,145 of ML833964.1, read as the reverse complement.
AAGGAAATAGATAGGTTTACATCATTAATGGTCATAAGGGTGACGAAAATAATGTGTAACAGTGGTTAGATCTGAATCTTTTGTTATAGTAGATGAATACCTCTCATGGAATACATGCTACCATAATGATTAATGAAGTCCTATTGGAATGGTTGAGTCATTAGTATGAAATAATATCTAATGAGGGTTTGAAGGTTCATAATAAGTAGGTTAAATTCCTTTGAGAGAGAAATACATCCATGCCAGGGTTGTAGACATATGAGTCTTGCGGCCACCCATAGAATCCATCTCGAGTGAGACTGCACAATGCACTCTGTGCATTGTGTTTCCTTCTGGTATCCAGAAGGGTTGATGGTATAAGGGTTTGTTGGTAATATTGTATGTAGAACCTGGGTAAGCCCATGAGCACCCAACACTCTGCCACTTGGGTGGATTTATACTCAGTGGGTGTCGCAAAAAAGTGCGCAAACTTGGTTAGTCTTTTGACCACCACAAAAATACAGTGCCTACCTTGCACCTTACGTAGTCTTGTGATGAAGTCTATGGAGATGCTCTCCCATTTCTTCTCTGGAATGGGTAGAGGTCAAATTAAACCTGCTAAGTGTGTCTGCTCAGACTTTTTCTACTGACAAGTCATACAGTCTCGGACGTGTCTGAGTACATCATCCTTGAGACCCTTCCATGAGAATCTCTCCCTGATTTTCCTGTATGTATTTAAGTACCCCTGATATCCTGCTAATGGTGAATCGTGACTGGCCTTCAAAATATTTTCCTTCAGTGTAGAGTTTGTGTTATACGTAAATTTTTTACACTACCTAGTGTCGTATTAAGTGTCGCACTTATGTCACAGTTTCATTAAGTGTTGCACTTATGTACATTTACGTTGTTGTTGGCACAAAAGTGTTCAGACTAGGGTCCTCCTTAGGTTACCAACGAAAGGTACCGAAGTAGTCTAGAGCATTGGCATTTTCATTTTCCTGGGAGGGAAGAAGTCTCACCTGAAGTGCAACTGAGACATGAAAGATAGGGAAGGTTAAGGAGAATACTTAGACAGACAATTGAGTGATCAAGACTCATTGTAGTCTTGCACAAGATAGGATAAACCTGTAACAGATCCGAGTAATTACTAACCGAGACATATAGAAACAAAGTTGTGTTGTCATTCATAAAAGAAGCATTTAGGAATATCAGACATAAAGGTAATAAAGAAAAACAATTCATTCATGCATTAAGACTGAATACAGAAGATGTATATTCAAAATTTAGGCCTCTGATTATATTGATAATACCAAAATCTGATACATTATCTTTCTAGTTCTTGCCCAGATCTTCATATTCATCCATGCTACAATATTGACCCATTACATTACTGACTTTCATCACAACATCAGTAGTAATAACAATAATAGTGATAGCTCAGGACTAACATACTAGTAAACAATGACATTACAACCATTTCAGTAACCATTCACTACTATCCTATCATCCTCCATTCATTCATTAACCTATTACAATCACATTGGTCTCCTATATATAATTTGATCTTGCTGGTTAAGAACTCAAGAGTTCTTTCTTTTCTTGATCTTTCTGTTGATGTTGCATTGTCCCTTTAACCATTTCCTATTTCTTTATTTTGTGTGTTGTCCAGCTCCTCAACAGCTTGTGCAACTTGTGTTCAATAAAAAGAAGGGCCCAATAGGATCCAACCACAATCCTTGACTCACCCTGAGTGAAATCTTCAACTTTTCCATGGTCTCCAGGTTGGCTTCTTGTTGTTTCTTTCCTTTTGGTTCTGGGTTGCTTTCGTTTCTGGCTTCGACTATTTCTGCTTTCTCTTCTTCAAATGAAGGGCCCAAATTAGGTACGATTTCAAGGGCTCTCTTCCTAACCTATTGAAAGTTATCCACTTTATCATGCTGATTCCTAGGAAGTAGTGAAGCTTCAACAAAAAATTGTTGAGTGGCGTTGGTGATGCATTCCTTTGGATTTGACGCAACTAAGGAGTTCCATTCTGAGTTAGAAATGGCATCGAATTGATGCATCTGTAAGTATGTTGTCTAAAATACAGGTCAAAATTCTCGTAGCTCTTTCTTAGCAACTATTTGGGCTTCATATAATGCATTCAACTCATTATCCGCTTGCTGTATTTTTTTGAACTCCGCCTATTATTCTAGTGGATCCAAGGTGTTCGCTTCTTCTGCATTAAGAGATTGGGTCTTTGTGCGCAAGTCCTCCAATGTGTGGTTACGTCTTGAGATGATTCCCATACAATCACTTACTTCTCTGAAGATCTTGGTGCATTCAGCAATATGTTTGTGAAAGGTTTCTCTTGCATTATTTCCTTCCAAAAAAAATTCTCCATCTTCTCTTGGAGCTTCTTGGGTTGTAGTTCAGCTTCTTTCTTGTTGTCTTGCAGTTGTGCCTCGAGGATTTTCTACTAGTTATGGCCAAGAAAAATGAATCAACTCAATCTGCTCCACATGCTCGCTTGTTGTGCTGGACTTTGGCATCTGAGGTACTGTCTTCTTGACCATCATCTAGGTCTCTAAGAGTTTTTCTTTGAATTTCTCCACTTTTATTTCTACCTGGATCTTTGAGTGTTCCTCCTATGTTCATTATGCTTTCACAACAAGTCCTTCTTTTCTCTAGAACTTGACGTCTCATTCATCCTGTTGGATCCTCTACTCTAGTTGCTTAGTTGAGGCTATGATTATTCCTATCAAATACGTTGTTGGAAATTAAGTGAGATCGCCTAAAGAAGGAGCGACCTCCATGGGTACTCGAACTTGTAGTGGCAGTCCACTAGACATCAATTGTGCAGAAGGTGTCTCCACCTCTTCTTCTCCTAGGAATGGAATTTGTAGTTGGTTTGAAAGTAGAGCCTTCAATTTTGCTGGGAATTGAGGAAAATATTATGTCTTGTCCAGGCAGAGCTGCAACAATTCTTCCCATAGCTGTGGGTTCTGGAAGATTAGTTCTAGTTTCTCTTGCAAAGATGTTGCACTTTTCCCTAATGTAGTTGCAGGTTCCTTCTGAACCTTCGATGCTTTTGCTTCTTTCTATAACACCGTTTCTAGGTTTCCACTTCTCTGGATGGAAATATCAACATTGACTATTGAGAGAGGGTGTTGAGTGCTTGGGACTTGTGGTAATGGAACAATTTAACTCTCATTTGAAGGCGGTGTGTCTTGAATAGGGAAAAAGGGAAAGACTGACTGAAACAATATTTTAGGGGTCAGAGTAAGGATTTCTATTACATGTTTGGTAGGTCGAGGGGATCCAGTTGCATGGGCTCAGGTGGAGTGATTTTGGGTTGAATGGTTGTGTCTTGCAATAGTGATGGGGGTGGTGGGGGCGATGGCGGTTGTGGGGGTAGTGGGGGTTTCTCAGTGATTATGGTTGTGGATGCAGTGGTATCTAGTTCAGGATCATATTGGATGTCGATCACTATTTGAGTAGCTCGACCCCGAGATGATATACTCGACCATACCTCGTACTTGAGTAGCTCGAGTGGCTACTCAAGTACGAGGTATGGTCGAGTATATCATCTCGGGGTTCAGAATGTTCACAGGGAGAGCCATGTCCTGGGTTTCTTGGCTAATGGTTCTCCTATGAAAGAAACAACGAGGATGTCATTGAAATATTTACCTAATAGAAAAACTTGGTCGGGAATTTGCATAAACATCAACAACTTCCTCTTCTTGCATTTCATAGGTTCTACATCCTCTTCTTCTTCTAAGTCCGTCACCATCTAGGCCTTTTGTTTCTTCTCTGTTGGGCCAGAACTTGGCCCTACTCCTTCTTCCTGCCCTTTTTTCTTTATGAGCTCTGCAGGAAAGAGGTAGTGCATGCCAGACTTGCATGGATTGCACTTGACACTAGTCCATGACATGACTTCTTTGTCAAAGGTTTCCTCATCTAGGTATAATGGGAGCAACCTCGAGTGGAATTCTTCTGGCTTCGTATGCCTCAACCATACAAGAGTGTTGTGGTGGTTCAAGCCAAAGGATATTTTCCAGGTGTTCAGGTTCAACAACTCTTTTGGTATACACCATCGCTAAGTTGCATCAATCAATAGGTTGTACCACTTTTAGAAAGCGACATTGTTGAATTAGTGGTTCTCCTGGTCCGCCCTTGAGTGCCAAGGTTTGAACATTTTGACAAGGTAGCCTTTGTTCACTAATGCCAACTATCTCCCCATGGGTGGCTTCCATTTCCAAATGGTGAATTCTATTAATAGGTACCCATACATAAAGGTTTTGCATTTCTCTTGAGCTTTCTCACATGCTACCAAGAGTTCCTCTAGCAGGTAGCTGCACCAATTTAATACAACCTCATTTGCACAAAACTCGGCTATAGAAAGTGCATCAAGGGTGCATTCATATTTATAGTAGGACTGCATGACCTTGCTTGCGATTATATAGCAGGCCGTATGAACCATTTCTGTAATAATTGGGTCAATCCTTATTGTTCAACCACCTCTCTGTGTGTGGAAATTCTCATAAAGGCTAACCTCCCCTTTATTTTTCCCATGCTTGCTCGGGCCTTGGAATCCTTTGGTCACAATATCACCCTTGAGAGATAAGCCAGTGAGCTGGTGGATGTCGTCTACATGAATCGGATACCTTTGATCAAGCCATAGACTTATGTCATGTACTCAGATAATCAATAATTTCATGCGATGCGCAACCTCGCCAGTGGTCTCGAAGGTCGATAAGTCTAAGAGGTTCATGATTGTAGAGTTGAATATATTGATAAATTTAGGATTGGGGAAAAATTGCATTCCTCTGATGTCATCTGGAACCAAGTACTAGAACACGTTGATGCCTATATGTGGGAAGAGAACTTGGTCTACCAAATCGTGGTCCAAGAGCTTGAATTTCTCTGTCTTTCCTTTGACATCCCCAAAGATCTCGATCTAAGGATCATATGGTTCATCTAGGATTACTTCTTTGGGAGCTGAACTTTGACCTACTATTTCTCTCGGCATGGTAGCTCTGAAGTGTTGATTTACTGGGTAAATCAGGGTAAGCTTAGTAACAGGAGAATGAAAAGATTAGGGGGTATGCACAATTGCAGGAAATTCAAAAGCTAGCTAACAATAAACGATGATGCCTTCTCATGTATTGACGAGGTCTTATAACTAGATAACTAAATAATTTTTGTAAGAACCCATAAAGACACTCATGATTAGGCCATAAACATGTTTTTAGGCTTAGGTGTACGATGGGACAGATAACAGGATATGATCTATTAGTTTATATTGGATTTTAGTGAACTAACTTACAAGGATGTGGTAGATCTGAGGTGGTTATCCTTTTAACGGATAAGAAGAACAATAGGGATACCGATGGCATGTGTGCGTATCACGCCTTTATGGATTAACATAATTTTTTTACGGGTTATGGTGGCTATCATAAAGTGTATGAATGGACTGGGTACGTATGGCACATGGCTTGTGATCAAGCTCAAATTCTCCCTCCCTCCGAACAAAATGGGGGTCCCCATTATATTAAATGACTACATTTAATGTAATGGTGGCTCTTTCAATATTGTGCAACTAAGTAATAAGTTCTACATAGAAGCGACACTTAGACTAAAAAAGAATATATGTCACGACGCATTAAATGCGCACTCTGATGTTTATTAATTGAATTAAAGAAATTGTAGGAAATGAAAATCTAAATACTTTACATGCTCTATTGGGCTAGAGCAACCATGCTTTGGCTTAAGAATGAGAAATGGAGGGTTTCAGGCGGGCACGATTCACCCATCATGGCCAAAGGATACCATCTAGTTGCATGAGCCTAACTACACCAGATTGTCAAATTTGTGCAACTATGAATGGACCCAACCAATGCATGCGCAACTTGCCTGGATGTTTCTGATATAGGATGTCATATAGGAGTACCTTATCCCCTTGTGAAAATATCTTGGAATTAATATACCTATCATTCCAATCTTTATGTCTGGCCTTCTCAATTGTATGATGAAAATCCACTAAAAATCTTGCTTCCTCAAGTTCTTGCAAGTCTGCAATCCTTTGTGCAATTGATTCATCATCTCTCATGTGTGTATCCTATGCTATATAAAGAATAGGGGTGATAAATTTTGTGGGTACAACAACTTATTTTTCATTGACCAAATGAAATGGGGTGTATATGTGGAACTTCTTTGTGGTATTCCTAGAAGCCCATAAGACTACTAGAACTCTATCATCCCAGTCTTCCCAGTTTGGCAACATACTTTTGTAAGTCCTCTTTCTATAATTTTATTGAATGCCTCTACCGTAACATTAGTTTGTGGATTGTAAGGGATGATACTATAATGTTGTATAAGAAATTTAGTCATTAACATTGCAATTGTGCTACTGATAAAATGAGTACCTTGATAACCGGTTAGACATCTAGGACATCCAAACCGAGTGATAACATTCTCAAATATAAATCTAGTAGCTGTATTTGTAGAACTATATTGTACTGCCTCTTCTTCAACCCATATTGTAAGGTATTCACTTGTGGTAATTTTGTATCTGGCCTTTGAGTGCTTAGTTGGGGGGATGATCGGTCCAATAAAATAGACAACCCACTTCTCAAATGATTGAAGTGATCTGACTGGATAAAGGGGTAATTCATCTCTGTGTGAAGGTTTTCCTACTCTTTGGAAAGTGTCACAAGATCTAGCATATTCCTTAGCATCTTTAAATAATGTTTCCCACCATAATACAGCTTGAAGTACCTTCTTGCAGTGGCCTTACCTCCAACATGTCCTCCCGCAATTCCACTGTGGGATTCCCACGGGATATTTTGACTTTCATGGTTCAAGACACATATCCTAAGGATGTCGTCCAGTCCCAATTTGTAAAGTTACTTGGAAATCAACTAATAGTCTACTACACGAACCACCATGTGTTTCTTGTGGGTTGCGAAGTACATTTCTGGGAAGGTTCCTGTACCGAGGAAGACAACAATGCCTTCAAGATACTCTGGAATGGCCTTAATCTAGAATAGGTCTACATTCGAGAGCTGATCATCCACTGCTCCACCACTTTCCCCTGAATCCAACCTAGAAAGGTGATTTGGATGCACATTGCATCTTCCTAGTTTGACAATCACTTCAAATGAAAATTATTGGAACAACAATAGCCACCTGCAAATTCTTCCTTCTAGTACTGGTTTATTGACAAGGTACTTCAATGCAGAATAGTCAGTGAAAAACTTGAAATGAGAGCCTAATAAGTAGTGTCTAAACTTTTGTAATGCATAAATCATAGCTAAACCTTCCCTTTTAGTGGTTGTGTAGTCGCGCTCAACTTGCGATAGTTTTTTGATGGAAAAGTAAATAGGGTGGCACATATTCCCTTCCCCTGGTTGCGCTATGATGGCTCCCAGGGTGATGCCCGATGCATCCACATGCACATGGAATTCAATTTCTCAATTTGGAAATATCAAGATTATTGTACTACTTAGTTTCTCTTTGAGAATGTCAAATGCCTTGTCACACTTAGGCATCCATCAGAACAATTCTGACTTCTTCAAGAATTTCTCAAGGGGTGTTGTAATAGTTGCATATATTCTAATGAACCTGTGGTAATATCCTGTATGTCCCAGTGTGGAGTACAACAATTTGGAACTTGTAGGTGGCAGCATGTTCAAAATGACCACAAATTTAGCTAGGTCAACCATGAATCTTTCTCTGCAGACGATATGGCCTAACAAATTTCCATGAGGTACACAGAAAATACACTTTCTAAGATTTAGAGATATCTACATCTCATGAATTCTATCAAACATTAACCAGAGTAGCCCAACATGATCCTTTAGCAGGCTGTACACCGTCCAATCATCCATATATACTTCTACAAACTCGGGGATGAATTCTCAAAACACTGCTATCACAATTCGAGAGAAAACTGCAGGGGAATTCTTCAAACCAAAGGGAATTACATTATATGTGAATGATCCCATTCGGTAGTGAATGTAGTCTTCTTCTTGTCTTCCTCTATGATTATGACTGATGATATGCTGAGAATCCATCTGTAAACGAATAGGATTATTTTCGCGCAACTTGATCTAATACCTTGTCACCGAAAGGTGTGGTAAATGGATCATGTACACATGCAGAATTCAAACTCTTGTAATCCACATAGACCTGAATGTATTTTTTTCCTTTCTTACTCTGGATAACTATGGGGCTAATCCATTCTGCTTGTTCAATAGGGAAAACAATTCCTCCCACAAGCATCTTGTCCACTTCTTTCTTAACCTTTTCTTTTATTTTAGGGTTGAGGTGGTATGGTCTGTACTTCATAGGTCTTGAGTAGGGTTTCAACTCTATTTTCATTTCTCCCATGGCTCCTTTTATGCCTTTTAGTTCTAAGAACGTTTCCAAAAACAAGTCCACATACTCCTGCAACAGACTATGTACTTCGTTCATAGCTTACTCATCCCAGTAGTCTCCTATAGAATATATCTTAGGATTCTCTATGCTCCTTATATTGACTTTACACAACTTCAGTGGGTGAGTATAGGATATATAGGTGTGACTAGGTATGGTATCCTAAATCTCTCTATTGAATTTTGTTTCTTTAATGTCTAAGTTTCTAAGCTCTTCTAAACCATCAGGGTCTTCTAGGTCTCTCTCAAACTTACAACAAGGTACAATTATCTTATCAATTTCAAGGTTCAAACTAGAGTGAAACAAATAAACATGGTTATCACATACTACTGGACATGATCTCTTTTTACAAATATTAGTAAAAGGCATTTCCCTGATTCTTTGAAGGAATGTGTTGAGCTTGTGCTACTTACTTGTAAAGGAGAAATCCTTGCTAAGGTCTGCCAACAATTTGTTTGTATTCTGGACTCCTCATGCATATACCAGGCCCTTGGAATAGGCCCCAATGAATGGAAAAATACCTAGACCCAGAGGTGAGAGGGTACCTTTGCAACTCTCCACTGCTTCACAGAATGTTCAATATGCACTCTAGGGTCAAACCATCCATCAAACAATAGTGCATCTTGAAAATATATCTTCATTTATTATTTTAGCTGATCCCTCCTTTGGAATTGACATCAGATGGATTTTTTTGCATACTCCCACTCCATAATCGAGGATTTATGAGTGACCCACCATCTTGCAGGGGTATCTTGCATAGCTAAATCAAGAACAAGGATTCTTTGATCTATTGTTATTTTCTCTTCCATGCTGGAAAGAAAACTGTGTACCTATGAGGTACCATCGTATGTCAGGGTTTCTCTAACCTCAGTTCCAATCCATATTATTTCTATGACAGTTGCACATCACCTTGAGAATTGCTCATATGAACCTTGTTGCAAATTGTCGAATGTTGCTTCCAAATCCTCATCAACAAATTGTATGTTTCTCCAACTTACTGATCCATCTACAGTACGATTTATATAATCTGGTCTCGTGCTTGCTATGATGGTGTATAATTGGTTAAGGGTCTCTGACTCCATATTATGGTCCACTGGTTCAATATCTAGGTCCTAGACAAGGATCTAAGGGTTGAACTAGTTTTATCTCGTTTTCTTCAAACATCATGGTGTCCCTCTTTAGATCAAGTATATCATAGTTTTCATATGCCCAATCAATCCTGAATAGAGTAAGGTAGGGATCCTTATCTCCCATGATTTCAATCACCTCAAAATAAATTGTGGTCTTAACTCCCGCAACATCTATTTCCACATTTTCCAGCCTTCCTACTAGGAAGATGTAATATTAATTTTCCATTCTCAACTGGATGGGGGAATATACTTATTGGGGTTTTCCCAAATCTTCCAAGGTCTTTTTGGGTAATATGTTGACATCTAATCCCAAATCTAGCATGACATGTTTGATTTCAAACTCATTTAGCTGGGCTTCTAACTTGAATTCTTTTCCTGTTTACACCTTTATTCTTTGTATTCTCTGGGTATTCTTCTCAGGGAGTTGAGTCCTTATTATGGCTTATGGGATACCTCATTTCCTAGTATTAAGTACAGGGTGTTGCACAACTTCTCATTAATTTGGTCATCCCCTAGGATATCAAAGAATAACTTAAACCAAAGATTGATTACACTTTGAGACTTCAAAGGGTGTCTTCTTGGAATTGCAGAATTCTTGGGTGCTGGTGGTGAGGTAGGGGCTTGAACAAGGTTAGGTTGAGAGGAGACTCTAGGAGGATCCTCCATTACTTCTAGAGTGGGGATACTCTTAAATATTTCTATTGCATTTAAAAAAAAACAACTTTTATTTCACAGGATCATACCTATCATATTTGGGATTAACTTTCTGAATCTTGGGCTGAATGTCTACGCTTGCCCCGATATTTTATCCTCCATGAGTGATGATGTTGATCTCAGGTATATTTCCTTCAATCCCCCTCTTTAGTTTTGAGCTTATGAGATTATCTCCTCATTGACAAACCTGATCTTCCCATTTGGCGATCAGTTTTGGGCAGTCTTCAGTTGCATGCCCATTATTTTTGTAGTTTGAGCACCATGGTCATCTTGGGCAGCGAATTGTCTATCCAAATGACTTTGTTCATTGAATTTGTATAATTAGGTTGATTCACCCATCATGGCCGAATGATACCATCTAGTTGCATGAGCCTGACTACACTAGATTGTCAGATTTGTGCAACTATGAATGGACCCAACCAATGCATGCACAACTTGCCTGGATGTTTCTGATATCAACTGTCATATAGGAGTAACTTATCCCCTTGCAAAAATATCTTGGACTTAATATACCTATCATTCCAACCATTCTATTTGGATTTCTCAATTGTTTGATGAAAATCTGCTAAAAATCTTGCTTCCTCAAGTTCTTGCAAGTCTGCAATCCTTTACGCAATCGATTCATCATCTCTCATGTGTGTATCCTATGCTATATAAAGAATAGGGGTGACAAATTTTATGGGTACAACAACTTATTTTCCATAGACCAAATGAAATGGGGTGTATCTATGGAACTTATTTGTGGTAGGTCCTGTAAGCCCAAAAGACTGTGAGGACTCTATCATCCTAGACTTCTCGGTTTGTGCAACATACTTTTGTAAGTCCTCTTTCTAGAATTTTATTGAATGCCTCTACCGTACCATTAGTTTGCGGATGGTAAGGGATGATGTTATTACCTTGATCACTGGTTAGACTTCTAGGACATCCAAACTGAGTGATAACATTCTCAAATATAAATCTAGCAACTGTATCTATAGAAAAATCTTGGATTGCCTCTTCTTACTCCCATGTTGTAAGGTAATCATTTTTAGTAATGTTGTATCTGGCCTTTGAGTGCTTAGCTGGGGGGCTGACCAGTCCAATAAAATCAAAAACCCAGTTCTCAAATGATTGAAGTGATCTGACTGGATAAAGGGGTAATTCATCTCCGCGTGATGGTTTTCTTACTCTTTGGAAAGTGTCACAAGATCTAGCATATTCCTTTGCATCTTTAAATAATGTGGCTCACCATAATCCAGCTTGAAGTACCTTCTTGCAGTGGTCTTACCTCCAACATGTCCTCCCGCAACTCCACTATGGCATTCCCACAAGATATCTTGACTTTCATGGTTCAAGACACATATCCTAAGGATGTTGTCGAGTCCTAATTTGTAAAGCTATCTGGAAATAAACTAATAGTCTGCTGCGTGAAACACCATGTGTTTCTTATGGGTTGCGGAGCACATTTCTGGAAAGGTTATTGTACTTAGGAAGACAACAATGTCTTCAAGATACTCTGGAATGGTCTCAATCCAGAATAGGTTTACATTCGAGAGCTAATCATCCACTGCTCTGCCACTTTCCCCTGACTCCAACCTAGAAAGGTGAGCTGGACCCACATTTCATCTTCCTGGTTTGACAATCACTTCAAATGAAAATTATTGGAACAACAATAACCACCTGCAAATTCTTCCTTCCAATACTAGTTTATTGACAAGGTACTTCAATGCAGAATGGTTAGTGAAAAACTTGAAATGAGAGCCTAATAATTAGTGTCTAAACTTTTGTAATGCATAAATCATAGCTAAACCTTCCCTTTCAGTGGTTGTGTAGTCATGCTCAACTTGTGATAGTTTTTTGATGGCAAAGTAAATAGGGTGGTACATATTCCCTTCCCCTGGATGTGCTATAATGGCTCCCAGGGTGATGCCTGATGCATCCACATGTACATGGAATTCAATTTCCCAATTTGGAAATATCAAGATTATTGCACTACTTAGTTTCTCTTTGAGAATGTCAAATTCCTTGTCACACTCAGGCATCCATTAGAACAATTCTGACTTCTTCATCACCCATATATACTTCTACAAACTTGTGGATGAATTCTTGAAACGTTGCAATCACAATTCAAGAGAAAAATGCAGGGGCATTCTTCAAACCAAAGGGCATTACATTATGTGTAAATGATCCCATTTGGTAGTGAATGCAGTCTTCTTCTTTTCTTCCTCTATGATTACGACTTGATGATATCCTAAGAATCCATCCGTAAATGAATAGGATTATTTTCTCGCAACTTTTTCTAATACCTCGTCACCAAAAGATGTGGGAAACAAATCATGTACACATGTAGAATTCAGACTCCTGTAATCCACATAGACGTGAATGTCTTTTGTGCCTTTATTACTCTGGATAACTATGGGGCTAATCCATTCTACTTCTTCAATAGGGAAAATAATTCCTCCTATAAGCATCTTGTCCACTTCTTTCTTAACCTTTTTTTTTATTCTAGGTTTGAGGTGGTATGGTCTGTGCTTCATAGGTCTTGAGTAGGGTTTCAACTCTATTTTCATTTCTCCCATGGCTCCTTTTATGCCTTTTAGTTCTAAGAACGTTTTCATAAACAAGTCTACATACTCCCACAACAGACTATGTACTTCATTCATAGCTTTATCATCCCAATAGTCTCCTATAGAATATATCTTAGGATTCTCTATGCTCCCTATATTGACTTTACGCAAATTCAATGGGTGATTATAGGAGCTACAGGTGTGCCTAGGTATGGTATCCTAAATCTCTCTATTGCCTTTGGTTTCTTTAATGTCTAAGTTTCTAAGCTCTTCTAAACCATCAGGGTTCTCTAGGTCTCTCTCAAACTTACAACAAGGTATAATTATCTTATCAATTTCAAGGTTCAAACTAGAATTAAGAAAATGAACATGGTTATCACATACTACTGGACATGATCTCTTTTTACAAATATTAGTAAAAAGAATTTCCCTGATTCTTTGAAGGACTATGTTGAGCTTGTGCTACTTACTTGTAAAGGATAAATCCTTGCTAAGGTATACCAACAATTGGTTTGTCTTCTGGTATCCTCATGTATATACCAAGCTCTTGGAATAGGTCCCAATGAATGGAAAAATACCTAGACCCAGAGGTGAGTGGGTACCTTCGCAACTCTCCACTACTTCATGCAATGTTCAATATGCACTCTAGGGTCAGACCGTCCATCGAACAATTGCGCATCTTGAAAATATATCTTCATTTGTTCTTTCAGCTGATCCCTCCTTTGGAATCAACATCGGATGGATTTTTTTTCATCCTCCCACTCCATAATCGAAGCTTTATGAGTAGCCTACCATCTAATGGGGGTATCTTGCACAGATAAATCAAGAACAATGATTCTTTGATCTATCGTTATTTTCTCTTCCATGCTGGAAAGAAAACTGTGTACCTCTAAGGTACCATCGTATATCAGGGCTTCTCTGACCTTAGTTCCAATCCATCTTATTTCTATGAAAGTTGCACATCGCCTTGAGAATTTCTCATATGAACCTTGCTGCCAACTGTCGAACGCTGCTTCTGAATCCTCTTCAAAAATTGTATGCTTCTCTAACTTACTAATCCATATGTAGTAGGATTTGTATAATCTAGTCTTGTGCCTGCTGTGATGTTGTATAATTGGTCAAGGGTCTTTAACTCCATATTTTTGTCCACTGGTTCAATATATCTAGGTCATAGACAAGGATCTAAGGGTTGAACTACTTTTATCTCATCTGCTTCAAACATCATGGTGTCCCTCTTTATATCAATTATAGCATAGTTGTCATATGCCAAATCAATCTTGATTAGAGTAAGGTAGGGATCCTTATCTCCCATGATTTCGATCTCCTCAAAATAAATTGTGGTCTTAACTCCCGCAACATCTATTTCCACATTTTCCAGCCTTCCTACTAGGAAGATGCAATACTAATTTTCCATTCTCAATTGGATGGGGAAATATAATTATTGGTGTTTTCCCAAATCTTCCCAGGTGTTTTTGGGTAATATGTTGACATCTGATCCCAAATCTAGCATTAGATCTTTGATTTCAAAATCATCTAGCTGGGTTTCTAACCTGAATTCTTTTCCTATTTACACCTTTATTCTTTGTATTCTTTGGGTATTATTCTTAGGGATGTGAGTCCTTATTATGGCTTTTGGGATACCTCATTTCCTATTATTCAATACAAGGTGTTGCACAAATTCTCATTAATTTGGTCATCCCCTAGGATATTAAAGAATAACTGAAACCAAATATTGATTACACTTTGAGACTTCTCAGGGTGTCTTCTTGGAATTGCAAAATTCCTAGGTTTTGGTGGTGAGGTAGGGGATTGCAAAAGGTTAGGTTGAGAGGAGACTCTAGGAGGATCCTCCATTACTTCTAGAGTGGGGATACTCTTAAATATTTATATTGAATTTAAAAAAAACAACTTTTGTTTCACAGGATCATACCTATCATCTTTGGGAATAGCTTTCTGAATCTTGGGTTGACTGTCCGCATCTGCCCTAGTATTTTCTCCTCCATTAGTGATGATGTTGATATCAGGTAGTTGTCCTTCAATCCCCCTCTTTAGTTCTGATCTTATGAGATTATCTCCTCATTGACGAATCCGATCTTCCCATTTGGCGATCAGTTTTGGGTAATCTTCAATAACATGCCCATTATTTCTGCAGTTCGAGCACCATGGTTGTCTTTGGTGGGGCATTGTCTATCCAAATGAATTTTTTTATTGCATTTGTAGCATTATCTTGATTCACCCATCATGGCTGAAGGATACCATCTAGTTGTGTGAGCCTGACTACACCAGGTTGTTAGATTTGTACAACTATGAATGGACCCAACCAATGCATGCACAACTTGCTTGGATGTTTCTGATATCGGTTGTCATATAGGAGTACCTTATCCCCTTGCACAAATATATTGGCCTTTGTATACCTATCATTCCAATATTTTTGTCTGGCCTTCTCAATTGTCTGATGAAAATCCACTAAAAATATTGCTTCCTCAAGTTCTTGCAAGTCTCCAATCCTTTGTGCAACTAATTCATCATCTCTCATGTGTGTATCCTGTGCTATATAAAGAATAGGGGTGATACATTTTGTGGGTACAAAAAATTCTTTTACATAGACCAAATGAAATGGGGTGTGTCTGTGGAACTTCTTCATGGTAGTCCTATAAGCCCAGAAGACTGCTAGGACTCTTTCATCCCAGTCTTCCCAGTTTGTGCAACATACTTTTGTAAGTCCTCTTTCTAGAATTTTATTGAATGCCTCTACCGTACCATTAGTTTGCAGATGGTAAGGGATGATATTATGATGTTGTATAAGAAATTCAGTTGTTAACATTGCAATTGTACTGCTGATAAAATGAGTACCTTTATCACTGGTTAGACTTCTAAGACATCCAAACCGAGTGATAACATTCTAAAAGATAAATCTAGTAGCTGTATCTGTAGAAAAATCTTGGAATGCCTCTTCTTTAACCCATCTTGTAAGGCAATCAGTTGCAGTAATGTTGTATCTGGCCTTTGAGTGCTTACTGGGGGACTGATCGGTCCAATAAAATCAACAACCCACTTCTCAAATGATTGAAGTGCTCTGACTGGCTAAAGCGGTAATTCATCTTTACGTGACGGTTTTCCTACTCTTTGGCAAGTGTCACAAGATCTAGCATATTCCTTAGCATCTTTAAATAATGTGGCCCACCATAATCCAGCTTGAAGTACCTTCTTGCAGTGGCCTTACCTCCAACATGTCCTCCCGCAAATCGAATGTGGCATTCCCATAGGATATCCTGACTTTCATGGTTCAAGACACATATCATAAGGATGTTGTCGAGTCCCAATTTGTAAAGTTATCTGGAAATAAACTAATAGTCTATTGCGCGAACCACCATGTGTCGCTTATGGGTTACAGAGTACGTTTCTGGGCAGGTTCCTGTACTGAGGAAGACAACAATGTCTTCAAGATAGTCTCGAATGGCCTCAATCCAGAATAGGTCTACATTTGAGAGTTGATCATCCACTTCTCCGCCACTTTCCCCTGACTCCAACCTAGAAAGGTGATCTGGACCCACATTGCATCTTCCTAGTTTCACAATCACTTTAAATGAAAATTATTGGAACAACAATAACCACCTGCAAATTCTTCCTTCCAGTACTAGTTTATTGACTAGGTACTTCAATGCAGAATGATTAGTGAAAAACTTGAAATGAGATCCTAACAAGTAGTGTCTAAACTTTTGTAATGCATAAATCATATCTAAACCTTCGCTTTCAGTTGTTGTGTAGTCGCACTCAACTTGTGATAGTTTTTTGATGGAAAAGTAAATAGGGTGGTACATATTCCCTTCCCCTGGTTGCGCTATAATGGCTCCCAGGGTGATGCCTGATGCATCCACATGTACATGGAATTCAATTTCCCAATTTGGAAATATCAAGATTATTGCACTACTTAGTTTCTCTTTGAGAATGTCAAATGTCTTGTCACACTCAGACATCCATCAGAACAGTTCTAACTTCTTCAACAATTTCTCAAGGGGTGCTGTAATAGTTGCATATCTTCTGATGAACCTGTGGTAATATTCTATATGTCCCAGTGTGGAGTGAAAAATTTTGGAACTTGTAGGTGGCGACATGTTCAAAATGACCACAAATTTAGTTAGGTCTACCATTACTCTTTCTCTGCAGATGATATGGACTAACATATTGTCATGAGGTACGCAAAAAATACACTTTTTGAGATTTAGAGATATCTGCATCCCACGACATCTATCAAACATGAACCAGAGTATTTGAAAATGATCCTTTAGAAGGCTTTACACCATCCAATCATCCATATATACTTCTACAAACTTGTGGATGAATTCTCGAAACACTACTATCACAATTCGAGAGAAAACTGCAGGGGCATTCTTCAAACCAAATGGCATTACATTATATGTGAATGATCCCATTCGGTAGTGAATGTAGTATTCTTCTTGTCTTCCTCTATGATTATGACTTGATGATATCCTGAGAATCCATCTGTAAACAAATAGGATTATTTTCCCGTAACTTGATCTAATACCTCATCACCAAAATGTGTGGGAAACATATCATGTACACATGCATAATTTAGACTCCTGTAATCCACATAGACCTGAATGTCTTTTGTGCCTTTCTTACTTTGGATAACTATGGGGCTAATCCATTATGATTCTTCAATAAGGAAAATAATTCCTCCCATAAGCATCTTGTCCACTTCTTTCTTAACCTTTTCTTTTATTCTAGAGTTGAGGCGGTATGGTCTATGCTTCACAGGTCTTGAGTAGGGTTTCAACTCTATTTTTATTTCTCCCATGGCTCCTTTTATGCCTTTTAGTTCTAATAACATTTTCAGAAACAAGTCCACATACTCCCGCAATAGACTATGTACTTCGTTCATAGCTTGCTCATCCCACTAGTCTCCTATAGAATCTATCTTAGGATTCTCTATGCTCCCTATATTGACTTTACGCAACTTCAGTGGGTGATTATAGGAGCTATAGGTGTGACTAGGTATAGTATCTTAAATCTCTCTATTTCCTTTGGTTTATTTAATGTCTAAGTTTATAAGATCTTCTAAACCATCAAGGTTTTCTAGGTCTCTCTCAAACTTAGAACAAGTTACAGTTATCTTATCAATTTCAAGGTTCAAACTAGACTGAAGAAAATGAACATGGTTATCACATACTACTGGACATGATCTCTTTTTACAAATATTAGTAAAAAGCAATTCCCTGATTCTTTGAAGGACTATGTTGAGCTTGTGGTACTTACTTGTAAAGGATAAATCCTTGCTAAGGTCTACCAATAGTTCATTTGTCTTCTGGTCTCCTCATGTATATACCGGGCCCTTAGAATAGGCCCCAATGAATGGAAAAATACCTAGACCCAGAGGTGAGAGGGTACCTTCGCAACTCTCCACTGCTTCGCGCAGTGTTCAATATGCACTCTAGGGTCAGACCGTCCATTAAACAATTGAGCATATTGAAAATATATCTTCATTTCTTCTTTCAGCTGATCCCTTCTTTGGAATTGACATCAAATGGATTTTTTTGCATCCTCCCACTCCATAATCGAGGATTTATGAGTGGTCCACCATCTAGTGGGGGTATCTTGCACATCTAAATCAAGAACAATGATTCTTTGATCTGTCGTTATTTTCTCTTCCATGCTAGAAAGAAAACTGTGTACCTCTGAGGTACCATTGTATGTCAGGGGTTCTATGACCTCATTTCCAATCCATCTTATTTCTATGACAGTTACACATCTCCTTGAGAATTCTCATATGAACCTTGTTGCCAACTATTGAACACTGCTTTCGAATCCTCATCAGCAAATTGTATGCTTCTCCAACTTCCTGATCCATCTGCAATAGGATTTATATAATTTGGTCTCGTGCCTACTATGATAGTGTATAATTGGTCAAGGGTCTCTGACTCCATATTATGGTCCACTGCTTCAATATATCTAAGTCCTAGACAAGGATCTAAGGGTTGAACTACTTTTATCTCATCTGCTTCAAACATCATGGTGTCCCTCTTTATATCCATCATAGCATAGTTTTCATATGCCCAATCAATCCTAAGTAGAATAAGGTAGGGATCCTTATCTCTGATGATTTTGATCACCTCAAAATAAATTGTGGTCTTAACTCCCGCTACATCTATTTCCACATTTTCCATCCTTCCTACTAGGAATATCCAGTACTAATTTTCCATTCTCAACTCTATGGAGGTGGATTCCCCCATCCACCTCCAGCCCCACCTTCCTGACCTCTTCCAGGTCCTTGGGGTTTTCATCTACTCTAAATGCTATCCGGTCTAATCTGTCAGTCAATGCGTCTAACACTCTACATTGATTTGTGGCATGGGTCGTAGATGTGTAAAAATCAAAGTGTATTGTATTGGGTGTAGTTTTTTACTTTTTCATAATAGGAAACTACCTCGATGCATGTCCATGTGTCTAAAAAATCTCACATTACTCCGTTGTCTGATAGGTTTCAGCACGTGGGAAGGTATTATACAACCCTGGTGTATGGAATGTTGGAGTCGCAGACACTTGCACAAATCTTTCTGAGGGTCCTGAAGAATTCCACATCAAGTTTTGAAGAGGTCCCATTCCCATCATGCACGGACATTCATTTTCCAGATTCCCTTCTATGTAGCATCTGGTACTCCAAACCTGAGGTCATCCTAGTCTTGGCGTGGTTAATTATTGAATATTTTCTATTAACACTAATATTTTTCCCTAAAGTTGCAACAAATTTGCATCTATTGGGGGCCTGGTCATCCTTATACTCCCTGGATAACCTGTCATGGCTTCAATCTTAATCAATTGTTCAAAGGCTTCTGCTAAGGTGGCTATCCACTGTTGCATTAAAGGAATTATTGGGAGAGGTAGTAATCCTTGGATGTACCATTCCCTTTTGTGATATTATTGAATTGGATGAGTTAGCCTCCCAATAGAATCTTTAAGATTTTAGCTGTACTCCCAAGAGGATTCTCCTTCTCTTTGTCGAATCTCCTGCAACTTGGAGAGAGCTTGTTGCTCTGACTGAGGTAGTTTGTATTCAACGATTAACTTCAAACGAACTTGACCAAGGGTGAACGCTTGTCCTTGCAACCTAGGTTCAATAGCCTTCATGTACCATTTGAGGGAATGACCCCTCAAGGTATTCTGAAAATCCACTAACTTATTTGCATCGAGTGTCCCTCTGGACCTCTAGATGGCTTCAAATGAGAACCAATGTTGCTCTAAATATTCATCTCCTTTACCCCAAAATTCTGGGTATCTGGTGATCGATCCTCCCATATGTCCATCCATGGTGGGTTTCACTACTCCTATTAGAATAAAACCTAATGGTCCTAGTTGCGATACGTCTGGGGATCCCAATATCCTCCCAACATTTACACTTATAGATTGATTCTAACTAACAGGTTGCAAAGGAATAGAAATAGCGTAAGTAAGTGGTGTAGAATTTACCATGGGTATAGAGGACACCTGTGGGATGGGTGATTTGGGGCTGGTTCCACTGACTTCTGGGTGGGTTTCTTTGATTTGGGGGGTCACATTTTCTTCCTCTGGAGTAGCCTTCTCTGCATGACTCTCAATGTTTCTTGATATCAGGGCTGAATATTCTCAGTCTTTTGGAAGTTCCAGGCCTTCTTCATCCACCCTTTCTTCTCCACATTATTCTTCTCATCCACCCATCTAGGGACTCCCTCTCTATGCTTCTCTCTATTGAAATCTTAGACTAGTCAGTATTTCCTATCTTCTCACTTTCCTTAACTCTTCCTTATTTCTTTCATATGTTCCTTTTGATTCGATTTCTTTCCGCAACACTTTAGAATGCTTTGCTACTTTCTTTACCTTTTCGTGCCACCACTTCTAAACAATGGTGGATCTCCTTAAGGCTCACTCGGTTCTTATGTTCGTTTCTTGATCTTCTCCCATTTGTCAAAGAACCCTTTCCCATTATCAGGTCATGATCATAGCCTAGAATGATGCGGGATCATCATCATCAAAGCACACATGGAGGACAACTCAACACCCCAGCACACATTTTGAAGAAATTTTGAATTTTAAAAGGAACATGTCATGAAATATTCTGAAAAGACTGTAATCAATGAACATATTTAATGTTTGGAGCTTGAACCATTGTAGGAGATCTATGGGGAATGTATTTTGCTTTAATGTTGTAGATTGCAGTACAGATCTGGAGCTTTCACTCTTATCTATTTGTCTCGAATATTTATTGTAATAAAGCCTTAGTAGTTGAAATATTTTAATTCGATGGGATAGCTCTAGAGTAGTTGAAGGGAAAGGATCGAAGAGCCCCTTGTATACAGATTTTTATTGTTTCCCAGAAGAGGCTACTAAAGTTATTATTGTAGTTTTTGTAGTTGTATATGCTGTAGAAGTTGTTGAAGCTTATCAGAGTGTACGAACACATATATATTTTTAGTTGAATGAATATAACAGGGAAGCATCGTTCCAAATGACTAGTGTTACTATGGATGTGTCTATCTAAGTAAATGAATGGTAGGATTTATGTTTACTTGTAATTCTCTGTTATTTCTTGTTCTTGTGTTTATGAATGAATTTACATGGTTGAATTTATGAATCTCTGAGATAGTAGATAAGTTTCAATTGTTTCTCTTCACGAGCTTATGCAAGGAGTGCATATTGTCCACAATGAGTGTGTTGACAGAGTCTGTTTCTATTCAGAAGCTCAGAAGAGCTAGCTTGAAATTTTTATTTGCAAAGATTGCATGTTTTCTACAAGGAGTGCATTGACATAGTCTTTTGACTCAGACGCTCAGGAGGAGTAGATTTAAGATTTGCTTGAAAAGAAGTGCATAAGACCTTGCAAGGTGTCTGCATGTGGAAACATACTTAAGTTCTTTTGTTTAGGAGGAGAATTTGGGTTGAGTAATGAAATTTTGCAAGGCATGCACAATTGCTCACAAATAATTTGAGTTGAGAAGAAGACATGTTGCAAAGCATGCACAAGAGTCAAATTTCGACTAAGTGTTGAAGGAAGCGCTCTAGGGAGCAAAAGTTTGAGAAAGAACAATATCATGAGGGAAAGTGAGTGAAAAATATTAAGTAGGGAGGAGTCCTTGAAGGTTTCCCAAAATTAACGAGTAAGATCCATCTAGGAGGAGGCAGGATCATTCCAGACTGTCATATTTGGGAGAAGTTGCGCGGTTGTTTGTTGTGAGTTCCTTCTTCACAAATCAAAGGATTTGGTGTGTTAAGGAGTGAAAATCACTGAAGTCCAAAGTTGTGGAGAGATCCTATCCATCGGTTATAGCGGGGATACATGGAAATATATTGAATAATTCAGAAGGTAGAGTTCCAAGAGTTTTTCATGGAGCAAAAGTCAACTTCTCGCAAAGTCACGAGAAGCAGGGAGATCTAGACCGTTGATCCAGAAAACATGTGGCAGAGATCCATGGAGTCGGGAGAAGAGAACTTTGGAGGAAATCAGGTGAGGAAAAGATAAAATGCTCGAGGCATGGAGTAGAAAAACTTACAGGAGCCATCGATTTGAGGAGGATGTGTCTCGAAAGATCGCGAGATCCAGAAATGTGCATCCAATAAGAGGTAAGAAGCTAAAACTGTGACCATACATTGATGTGAGCATGTGGTGCTCATCCTATAGCTTTGGAGAGGAAACACTTCAGGAGAAACGATGTGTTGAAATGGTTGGAAACCCATAAGCCAAAGTTTCGAAGGTGATCCAGAATTGGATATAGGGACCAAAATGGGTCTAGGAGGGCCTAAAAATCAAAGTGATTAGAATGAATTCAAAACGAACGTGTACGTAGGCCTCATCGATATGAACCCAACAAAACTTGAATGGGATCAAATAGACGTAGTATGCGAACGATATCGTGATATGTTCATTTGGCCAAACAAGAAAAAACAAATGATGATTATGCAGTCCGTATAGTGTTGATGTGGCAACTGACTGT
Organism: Picea engelmannii; assembly: GCA_009831015.1. Lineage (NCBI taxonomy): Eukaryota > Viridiplantae > Streptophyta > Pinopsida > Pinales > Pinaceae > Picea > Picea engelmannii. The sequence goes on along the minus strand of ML833964.1, from coordinate 20,375 downwards.
ACAGGTCATACGACTGTACAGGTGATGTGGAAGTGAGTTGGCAGGTTGCTGACTGGGCATGAAAAATGACAGGTGGACGAGTCAGAGTGTGACATGTGGCACCACTGCAAGGGTGACATGTGGCACAGGCTAACGTGGTAAGATCCATACGAAACGTTGCAGCGAGATGATGTGGCAGGTACAATTGACGCTGACAGGGAAGACATGTGGGTAGACAGGTGGTCGAATGATATTTTTTATTCTTTATTCTTTTTCAAAACTTTCCACAATTATTGAAAAAGACAAAAAAATCAAATATACCCCAAAAAGAGGAAGGGAAGAGTATTTTTCTTTTTGTTGACAACACAATGAGTTAGCCTTGGACAAAGCACATCATTTTGTTTGTTCTTCAAGCTCTAGGATTCAATATGACCTTAGGAAGTTGTTCTCTCTACATAGAGCTGTGTCCTCCTCCATTTGGTTACCCTTCCAAACATATGGAGAGTTCTCTTTGCCTCTTGCATCGAGAACTTATGTCAATGCCATGCTGCTTGAGTCTCAGCTTTTGTCGTGCTTTCGTCCAAGGGAAGTCTTACTAAACTTGAGTTGGCCCTTCTGCAGTTTGTTTCTTGTCCTCATGTCTGACCACCCTAAAAGACCAATCAAGTCCTTATTCAAAAATCAATGAAGTTCTATTCCTGATTGTCAAAGATCCTCTTGTATGTTCCTTGACGAGCCATTGAAGACCTCTGGGTAGTGAAGTCGTACACTCATATTACACTCCTACCCAAGTTTTGAAGATTTTGAAGTTGTTTCTCAAGCTCTGAAGACCTCATCTCCGGCCATAGGTTGTCATTGGCTTCTTGAATATAGATACTATACATGTATATCTTTCGATTTTTGAGATTTAGATCTATTGTGTACTGCTCGTGGCTACACTTTATATATTTATATGACATGGATCTGCAGTGTATTTGGTTTCTAGCCATGATTTTATTTCACCCCAAGCATGGGTATGCCTGCCTCGGTGAGACAAATTGTTATTTTTGCAGATGGCACCTCCTAAACTCCAGTCCCTGGTCTCACTCACATCGTACAGTGGTGAAGATTTTTAATGTATTTTAGCCATTAGATTCTCTTCTGACGTCACACATTAGGGGGCATCTGTTATAACCCTAAATTGCACCTGACATGCATACCTGACATCAGGGCATCTAAATTGCTATCTTTACCAAGCCATTATTGAACATCTCTTCTAAAAACCATCATTTTGAAGGTGTATGCGCCCTGAACCATTATTTCCCATGTACACATGCTTGCTAATCCACTACAGCCCGCGTACACAAACAAAATATCGTGAAATGTGGAAAATCGCATAGGATACTGGTTTCCGAGCCATTACTTAACTGTTTGAATGCCCATAGCTAGTCACCCCAACCGTTACTATCCCTTTTGGCCTATAAAAGAAGGGGTTGGGGTCCCATTGCAAGGGGGGGAGCACAAGAGAAAATAAACTCTACCCATTTTATCAATCCCCCTTTGCCCCAATTGCAAAGCCCTTACCATTTCCCTTAGAGAGAACTGAAGAGGAGAAGAAGATGTGGAAGCAGTTGGTGCATGGTGAAGAGGAGCCCAGGACCAAGTTCAAGGAGCAGTGTCGGTCTCATGTTGTAAGTGATTTTTTGTGAGATTAATATAAAGAAGTACTTTTTTCGTCTCGCCAAATGACATCTTAAACTTATATGATTTGTTTGCATTTCTTGTTTATGATGTCTAACCCACTAATCCATATGTAAAATGCATGCTTGTAGTTTCTTGTTTGTATTTTAATGAATGCAGTTCAACCTTGGGAGGATATTTGCAGTAAGGAAACAACCAAGCGCAAAGGGATCGACATCGGACGTGGAGTTTAAGGTAGGCCTACCGGATTCCTCTCTCTTGTCTTTTATGTATGATTGTGGGGTAATGCTGGAATAGTGATAAAAAGTAGGAGAATTTAGATGGTTAGCTCTGCCTACACTTTAGACCCTTTGTGTAGTCCGTAGAGGGGTTTTCCCACTATAGTAGAATTGGCGACCGTACTGGGGAGGCCTCTAGGGTTTTTGGGGATATTTCTTTTTAGGTGCTTTGAATCAATTTATTAACTGTTTTCTGAGTTTCTATAAGCTTCTGTGTCTTTAAGGGATGCTAGTCTTCCATACCAGTACTCCCTGCCTGTGTTGGACTGTTATTCTTTCATTTGTTTTTGGATTTATAGAGGTGTACACGTCCTACAGTGGGCCTGCACATGTGCATACGTGCCCTGCCCTTGGACAACACACGTACACACGCTAGCTGTTGAAGTGTCAATAGTGTGTCTGTTGAGAAATTTTTTGAAAAAAGAAGAGGCAGTCATCCTCTTCCCTGTCAGGAGTCACACTCCTTAGGGGTTTTCTTGACCTGATACTGGTCTCTGTTATAGCAGTCTGTAGGCTAGGTATGACTTCAGTTTAGCTTCTTTTGACCAAATATTTCTTGAGTTTTCTTTAAAATAGGGGTTTTAGACAAGTTGTTGAGTCTTCTTTGATCTTCCTGCTTGGTATGGTCAGTGACTCACTGCGATCTGTTTTTGGGCCTGAATTCATTTCTCGGTCCTGTCTTGTCATCATTTTCCCCTTTTTTCGAAGTATGAAACAATAAAAAAAAATCTTTCATTTCTTTGTTTGGTAAAGTAGTTTAGGCTAGTTGTTTCATTTACCAAGGAAAAATAAAGTTTTCTTAAGTTCTTTACTTGAATGCTTAGGACATTAAGTAGCTCGTAGTCGAGCGAAATCTTGTTTTAAGTTTTTCTTTTCAAATATCTGAGAAAAGTATTTACGAAAAGTTTGGTTAAAGAGTTTAAATTGGCAAATATTTACTTGTGAAGAAAGAAGTACTTTTGTTTCCAGTATCATCTTATGCTCTTCTCTTTTGTCTCTTAAATAACATCACTAGTTTCAATTTCGTTCCTTTTGACTTAAGACAACCATAAAATTAACACCTAATTAAAAGTTACTAGACTTTGTGTTTGTAGAGTCCATCAATTTAGTCTAGGCTAGAGCCTTGATTTAGGATTGGAGAGGAAAATCTTCAAGGCTACAAAAACAAACATAAGAGTCAGAGCTAGGGAGTGCTTGAAATTCCAGTAACCATGAAAATTATCCAAGATCCCCCTCTAATACAGGGGCTAAACACGAGGTCATGTGAGGAAAGGTAGAGGTGATAACCCCTCCAAAGCTGGACCGAACGTAGTGGGGAACACATATAGAGGGCTTATCTTGGGATTTCGTTGATCACATTTACCATGGAGCTTCGTGGGTCTCAAATCTATTCGAGGTCCTCATTTGTCTTCTGGAACACTTTCTTTAGATACCCTTGGTAGGTTTTGGGCTTGATACCCTGCTCATTGCGGTCCACCCGACTGTCGACTATGCCTACCTGGTGACTATTCATGCACTAGCAACCTAGTTGCCTTTATCTTAGTGATTTACATAGGTGACCGCTGGGGTATACCGCGGTACCTAGGGTAGACATTGGGCCACACTTTATAGAGTATACACGGAGGTTTCTTCCGTATTCGAGTTGCACTTGCACCAGTAAGTTGCTCTAGTGTTGGATGGTGTAACTGTTCTTCCAACTAGCTAGTGATATGCTTGTCTTATCTCATAGGGGATTTTTCTAGTGTGTGATGATTTTCAAAATGATTATAGAAATCCCTAGTGTGTCATTGATCTTCTCACACAGTGGAGGATCAAGAGCTCCGTTGGTTGTGAAGGCTTTTGGGCCTGCTATCGGTTGAGCTCGAGCCACCCCCACCACCACTAAGGCGAAAACTAGACCAACAAGGGTCTTTTGAGGCGACAGGGTTACACGAAATTGTGCCTGACTTCTCTCTGAGAGGAGAACATTTGATTCTGGAGGAACCAATCATTTCTGACCTCGGAGTGGAAGCTCTCAGTCTATATAACCCTCCAATCAGTAAACTATCAACACCCATCGTTGCCTAGGTTCAAAACTTACGTGCGCCAGGTAGTGTCACAAGAAGCGATGGAAACAAATGTTGCTACTTCTTTAGGGAATACTCATATTACCTCTATGGATGTCAATACAGGGGGTGGTGTGCCTCTTAACCAACTATCACCGGTCCAAACCACTATGGTCTCGACTGCCTCTACCTCGGGCAACGGTCTGATTCTGTCTACGGCGACAATCATTGCTCCGTTCACCCAAAGTGATACAGGCCCTCTGTTCTCATATGGGATGCTTGGCTTTAGTACGAGCATTGTACTTTCCTACTCCACTCTATAGACTTTAGGTCTCGGGGTAGGGAACACCAAAGATCCTCTGCAAGGATCCATGGGGGGCACTTCATCTTCCTACAATGCTTTCCCTTATGGAGGGGGTCATATACCTCCTTCATCCCCTTTGCTTGGTGGTGCTCAGCAACACTCCGTCGGGCCAAACAGAAACCATTCTTATTGGAGCAGGTAGTCAAGGAATTCCTTCTTATAGCATATCAGTAGGTTCAACACCATTCTCTTTTTTTGGTGCGTTTGGTAACAATGCTTTCTCGTCAGTTGCCATCTCGCCAGGGGCAACCTCGGTTATGGACAAAAAAATCCTATGCAGGGTACTATTCCTGCACAGGGGGAAAACTTAGGAATTCCTTCCTCACAAGGACCTTGGAATCCATGGCAGGGATTAGTTCTCTTGTCATTGATGTCGACTGGGGGCAACCCCTTCCATATCCAATGGAACCCCAGGCAAGACTCAACACCTATGCTCGTCGGATCGAGAGGGGGCAACCCTTTCCAAAATACTTGGAATGCGGTGCAAGCCCAACCCTTTTCATCCTATTATGAGATTCAACTGATGATGTCTCAACAAGTGCAAAATCCGTACACTGGTCACAACCATGGTTATTACGAGAACCCTGGCCAAAAACCTAACTTTTCCTGGCAACCTGGTGCCAACCAAACTTTAGGCTCCTTTTTCCTTGGTTATAATCAACAACCCAAACTACCATTTCTGGAAACACTACACTTGCCAGACTTGACAAGGTTATTAAACGACCACATCTGTCATGATCTGCGTTTGCCTCCTATATCGACCAAGTTGCCTTCAAACATTCCAAAGTTCGAGGCTAAGCCTAACGAAGATCCAGGCGATCATGTGACTACCTTTCATCTATGGTGCTCATCCAACTCTTTGAGAGACGACTCCGTCCAATTGTGATTGTTTCAATGCACTGTCATCGACATTGTTGTGAAATGGTACATTGAGCTTGACCACTCAAGATACTCTTCCTTTGGCGAATTGGAAATGGATTTCTTAAACCATTTCCAATTACCCGTGAGATACGATGCCAACATTGAATTGCTGGCCAATTTTGAGCAGACAAAAATGGACCATATCTTATATCACATCTGAGAATGGAGATGCTAAAAGAGTTTGATAAAAGTGCCAGTCCCACTAGCATTCCTTCTTGAGTGGTTCCTTAAGTCTTTGGTACCCCAGTTATCTAAAGGCGTCACAACCTCGGGGGTATTTTCAGAGGAAGAAGTGATAATGAGATCCCAATAGCTAGAACTGATTTCTCTCAGTCTGGTTTACTTTACAAAGTTTTACCAGAGGCACCATGGTCGATACTTGACAAGACCAGACAGGGATCTGGACCACATGTCGATGGTATTGTAGGTTCAGTGCAAATGAATCCCATTGATCAACTGTCGAATCAATTGCAACAATTGTTAATACAATAGACAACGACCAGATATACCATTGGTTCAACTTCTCCCCCTACTCAAACATCGGATGTACATAGTGTGCAATCGATAAACTTGAAGGCCACCCAGGAGCCTGATGGAAAGAAGAAACAATGAAAGAAGGGTAAGGGGGATAAGAAACCTACCAATAATGGTAGCAAGGGCAACAATGAAAATAAGAAGTCGAAGTATCCCTATAATATTTTCAAGGAAGACCATCCAACTCACTAGTGCCCTTGGTTTGCAGAGGCTCAGAAGTTATTGGCACAGCAACACCCTGTCATGTTTACGAATCCATTTCTGCATGGGAAAAATTTAGCTCAAGCCTCTTCAAGCATGGAAGGGGATGGTTAGGGACCCCCTCCATCTTTGAGTAATCCTTTGTCTGCGAGTGTTTACATGATGAAAAGTAGCATTGACAAAACTACTAGGACACGCGACTACGAAATTCCAAGCACCTCTGAGAAGAGTAAAGAAGCCAAAAACCCACCTCTTCCTCTCTAGATAGAGAAGACATTGGGTGAAAAAATGAAACACATTCCCAAAGGTGCATTCAAGAAAGCTTCCCACAACCCAAATGCAAGGGCTGCCCAGAACTAATTTGTGGTGGAGGATTTGTCACAAACCCCTTGTGTGATGTTTGCTTTGGAAGTCCTCCAGAGATGCCCTTCCCAGAGAAAGGCTCTGTTACTTGCCTTATGATCTGCTAAGACTTCTAATCCAGGAATGATCATGCTTGATATGATCGACTTAAAACCTCATCTTCCTTACCACGTAGTATTTTAGATAGTAGTGGCTTACACCATGAAAAATTTTACTCGGAACATTTTTCGCACGGTGGTTGACGAGGGCGCCTCAACATGCGTGATGTCTTTAGTGTGTTGGAAGGCCATTGGCCAACCCATTTTGTCTCCGTCACCTACTCTTATCACTTCTTTTGATGGTCGTTCATTTCTACCACATGGAATCATCCCCTCTTTTCCCGTGTAGTTAGGAGGGAAGACCGTGTGTGTCGAAGTTGAAGTGGTCGATGCATCTCTTGACTACAATCTCTTGTTAGGAAGGAGTTGGACCTACACTATGCAAGCAGTGGTCGCAATAATTTTTTGGGTCTTGTTGTTTCCACACGAGGGTTGTATTGTGACCATTGATCAATTATCCTTCTCCTATCCTGACCCTTCATCAGGGGTATCCACGGTCCCAATGATTGATAACCCTCAGCCCAACATAGTCAATGTCGGGGTTGGTTTGTGCCCACCTTTTATGGGTACCTTTGATTACTCACCTCTGACCGACAATGTCCATTTCATGTGAGTTGTCCCCGACCAACCTAGGGCTGAAATATTTCAAATCTTGTCATTTTGCACGAATTACTTTAACGATCCGTGGACTCTTCCTTCCCCATCAGCCATGATGGAAGGGATAGGGTACCATGGAATGGACATGCCTTTTTCCATGGTGGAAGTTGCATACTCTATAGTTCAGCAAGCTTCCACCGACCTTGATCTGACTCCCACATAGAAGTTGGATCCGATTCTCGAGCCTAGATGGGCTCAAGGTTCCCTCACAGATACTGATTCTTTAGACTTAGTATTTCCCTCAGATGAGGCGATTATTGAGGCAATGACTAGTCTAGACAGACCCTGGGATGATCTTCATCACATATATTACTTCCTCCCAAAGTTAAGAAGAATTGAAGCAGGTGATTTCACTCTGACTATGACTGGAGATAAGGTTTGTCCAATCAACCCTTTGGCTACACACATTGTTTACGCTGAAGGAAATATGGAAACCATTTCTCAAAAGATACCCATCGATATCTCCATAATCCCTGGCATCATGGAGAATATCTTCGTCGAAGCGGACTTCTCCCTCGAGGAGATTCAAATCTACAAAGATTTATTTAAAGAATTCTGCGAGGTGTTTTCTTGGTCTTATGAGGAAATGCCAGGCATAGATCCAAGAATCGTCGAACACAAAATCACGACATATCTTGATGCTAAGCTGGTCTGGTAGGAGCCTTGTCCAGTCAATCCTAGGAAAGCAGCATCTATTAAGGATGAAGTAGAGAAACTACTCCAAGCTAGTTTCATCTACCTCGTCCAATTGACTCAATGGGTGTCAAATCCCATTCCAATCAACAAAAAATAGGGTATGATTTGCATATGTATGAACTTTCATGATTCGAACAAGACCTATCCAAAAGACAATTTCCCCACACCATTATTGACCAGATAGTTGATGAATCCATAGGTTGTGAAGCCTTTTCTTTCATGGATGATTTTTTGGGATACATTCAGATACAGATCAAGCCCGAAGACCAACACAAAACCACTTTCATCTATCAGTGGGGTACTTTCACTTATCAGAAGATGCCTTTTGGTCTGAAAAATTCTGGAGATACGTTTCAGTGAGCCATGCCTTTTGTTTTCCACGACCTCAAAATCATAGTCGAGTCTTATTTCAATGAATTAGCATCATGATATCGCAAGAGAGATGATCATCCCACACACCTTCGACTTATATTTGAGTGATGTCGCTACTACCGTATCCGCTTGAATCCAAACAAATGCAGTTTTTGTGTCACATTGGGTCGTCTGCTAGGTTTTATAGTTTTGACAACAGGGATCATGGTCAATCCTCTAAAGTTTGAGGTGATATTTTAGTTACCTCCCCCGTGCACAGTCCCTCAGCTTCAAAGTCTACAAGGAAAAGTGAACTTTTTACAACGTTTCATCGCAAACCATGCCGAGATCACAAAGGGTTTTGTGCATTTACTAAAGAAGGACATTCCTTTTCATTGGAACAAATCCTCTTAACACTCTTTCGAAGCATTGAAATGCTCCCTCACATCTACCCGTCTGCTGTGACCGCCCAATTATAATAAAGATTTCTTATTGTACTTGGCTGCTGCGGAGCCGACCATCAGTATGGTATTGGTTCAAGAGGATGATTTTCTCTAAGAATATGTGATTTATTACCTGAGTCAAGGCTTGGTTGGACTGGAACTCAATTATTCCCACATTGAAAAACTTGCGTTGGCACCACTTCATGCTATCCAATGGTTCTATCATTACATCTTGTTTCGCAAGACCATAGTCATTTCCATTGTGAATCTGTTTCAATACATGTTGACATGACGTGTGATCAACAGAAAGATCAGTAGATGGATAGTTATCCTCCATGAATTCGACTTGGATTTTGTTTCGGTGACGTCCAAGAAGTCATTGGTCTTTGCAGAAATTATCTTGGAACTTCCGGTCGAATCAAGAGATGTTATCCCTGAGGAGTCTCCTATCAAAGGAGACATGTTTTTGATCACGTCTTCGGACCCCTGGTATGAAGATATACTAGTCTATATCCAAACTTTGAAGTGCCCTACCTCTACTTCTGGTGATGAGCATCTCTGTATATGCCATCAGGTCAAAAAATATCTCATACTCGAGGACACTCTGTATCGTCGAGGTGTATATTGCATCCTTCACCGGTGTCTCACCCATGAAGAAGCAAAGATCATACTTAACGATTGCCACACTGGAGCATGTGGCAGTCATTTTTCTGGGTTGGAAACAACCTAAAATATTCTACGAGCCGGTTACTTTTGGATGACATTAATCAAATATTGTGTTGAATCGATCAAGAAGTGCCACCTGTGTCAGATCTTCTCTTGGAAGATGAGGGCACACCCCACTCCCCTGTTTCCCGTCATCACAGTTGGTCCCTTCACTAAGTAGGGGATTGATTATGCTACATGAAACCCTCCTTCCGCAAGGGGCACTGTTATATCATCGTAGCAGTAGACTACTTCACGAAGTGGGTCAAAGTTATGCCAACATTTAAATATGATGGCGAGACCACAACTCTATTTTTGTTTAACTAGATAATATCAAGGTTCGGCATCCCGAGAGAGATTGTCATTGACCATAGCAATCAATTTCAGAACAAAATGATGTCCGAATTAACATAAAATCTTGGGTTGAGGCAAGAACATTCATCACCCTACTACCCACAAGCGAATGGTCAGGTGGAAGCTGTGAATAAATCCCTTAAGACTATCTTACAATGAACGATCAATTCGGCCAGGTCAAATTGGCATTTGATGTTGTATTCGACATTATGGGCCTATCGAATGTTTGTTAAGACTGCAACCGATTTCTCACCCTTTCAATTCATTTATAGGCTAGAAGGAGTCTTTCCTATAGAGTGCCAGATCCCCTATGTAAAGTTGGCAGTAGAGTTATTTCTAGATACTTCACCGTTTGAAGAGCATTTATTATATCTTGAGAAAATCGATGAGTAGTGTGGGATGCAGCCTTGGCTAATGAGGATCACAAACAAAAATTCAAGTGTCAATATGATCGGTCTGTCTATCCTCATATTTTCTCTGAAGGTGACCTTGTCCTAGTCTATGATCAAGATAAGGACCCCCTGGGGGTAAGCATGTTCAAACCCATGTGTTTCAGACCTTTCATCGTGAAGGAGGTTCTAAATAAGGGCACTTATCATTTGGTGGAATTTGAGGGAAATGATTTGGTGGAGCCTAGAAATGGGCTCTACCTCAAGAAGTATTACTCATAGGAGGGTCACCTTGGGTGACTTCTTGTACCATATGTATAGTCTTGTACTTTCTCTTTTTAGTTTTTCATCTTTTTGGTTTTATGGATGTGTCATTTTTGAGGTCATATTTTTCACTGTGGCAGATGTCAAGTGAATCAGAAGTGTTCGTTGGGTTTGTGGACGGCACTAGCTGGCACACTCGGGGGCTTGCTTTCGCAGCTTGGGTGATTTTCACACCTCAGGGCCAATTGCTATCTTCAGGAAGTATCTGTTTAGGTGACGCCACAAACAATGTCACTGAATACAACGCAATATTAGAGTTGCTTCGTGACGCTTTGTCACATGGTATCTCTCTCCTCCAGGTCTACTTAGACGCTCAGTTGGTTGTGTCTCAGTTAAATGGGGTTTACTGCATTTACAATCCTACACTACATCGACGGTTCCTTAGGGTACGTCTCTTAGAATGAAGTTTTGATTACATTACACATATCCATGTTCCTAGGAGATTGAATAAAATAACAGATACCCTAGCTAATCATGTATTAGATTGGCATATTGCACACATATAAGAAAAAGCGCACACACACACATGTAAATACATTTGTAAAATATATGTAATCCATAAGACATAAACAGATGAGAAATATCCATATATATAAAAAAGATATCAGAGTACATGGGTGGGCGAAAGCGCCTAAAAAATATGTCCAGTCAGAGTCACAGGGATTATGCCCTCAAAAATATACAAGAGGTTCTCTTGGCACGTAACTAGTCTAGCTAAGGGCAGGGCCTGTTGGCCCTGCCGTAGTGAACAACAACGTTCGCCAAATGCCGAAAGAGCTGGACCCAGGTCCATGGCACCCCAACTACGTGAGGTTTCATTAACGATGGCATATCCTCGATATCCGCCATAGGGACTGTACAAGTGAGCACGGTAAGGTTCCACTCTACCCGTCTTAATACTCTCTCAACCTCTCTGACTGGAACCCCTCCTGCTACTGCTTCTAGTCCAGCAGCTCCAGCTGGTCCTGCCTCTAGTCAAGGACGCCGCCTAGTCCTCGAGAAGTCTTCTGGACGCACTCGTCCCACATCTGTACATAATAGATATGTAAGTGTCAGATACTCTGGTATACAAAAAAATGATATATATAAAAAAAACACAAAAATTTAATAACTTTGAAAAGAAAACTTACCCATCTCTCCTCGCTCTGCTTCAGGAGGTACAAGCATGTCAGGATCTCTGGAAAAGTTAATCTCGGCATAGGGGTAGTCCTCTATTGCCAAAATATGTCGTGACCACTAGTCAAAAAATTTGTCATCAAAGGCCTCGATGGTCCTCCCCCCACCCTGTCGCGGCAACAACGTTGCCTATGTGCATAACGTCGGGAGAGTGCCCTAGTGCCCTCGTATATTCTATTAAGGACTAAGGTTGGGTACCCTCTCAAAGAAAATGGATCACAAAACAGTCCCAAACCCGAAGTTATGGTGCTCCCGTATTTGAAACTCTGTCTACTGTCTCTTCATGCAATCTAGAATGGTGGTACTCCAGTCGATGGTGATAATGAGCTACCAACTTTCTATTTATAGACTTTTTGTCCCCTTTTTGTCATTTTTTTTGGACCCTTTTTCCATTTTTTTCTAGCTTTAAAATCATTTACTATGGTTCTTGAGTTTCTCAAGGGATGTTATGATAAGTGTTACTTTGGGTATTGGAAAGTTTTTGAGAGTTGGGTCAGTTTTAAAGGTCTTTTGGTAAAAAGTCGTTTTTCCAACTTTGTGCATGTAAGATAGGATTCCACCTCCACTTGTTGAACCTCATTGTATTTTTTTCTTTTCCATAGGATCGATCCCACTGAATTGCAACACAAAACCCTCACCTTTTCTCTACAAGTGTCGTAATTTAGTGGTAGAGCCTACCTGTACATGGATGCCCTAGGTAGATCTTGGTTGCATTTTGGTGTCCATGCCATCACTAATGACTATAGGCTCGAGAGTCCTTATTGGTTTTTCTTGATTACGAGTATGAGCCTCATTTGCATGATTCATTATCACTCTTGACCTCACCCTCGAGACTCCCAAAACACAACGGGTCTTCTTTTAAGCCCTTTTTAGACCCTCTAAATATGAAAATATTGTCGAGCGATCTTGTTTCCCTTCTCGCTAAACTAAAATTTGAAGGCACGTCTGTCCGATGATAGTTTACCCCTTTTTCGGTCTGGATGGTCAAAAGTACGAACAAAGGTATACTCTAGGAGCCTCAGTTCTCTAGAAGAGTACTCTCAAGTATAATTTTACCCCTTTTTCGGGCCTAAGGGACTAAATCTACGAAAAAGAAACCCCCACGGAGTCCATAGTTAATCTCTTTTTAGACTCCCTAAACTTAAAAAGATAGCTGAGTGACCTTGTTTCTTCACACTCGTTAAATTGGTCCAGAAGAACATCCCTTACAGAGTCCATAGTTAAGCTCTTTTCAGACTCCTTAAAAATGAAAAGATTGTCGAGTGATATTGTCTTTGTCACACTCGTTAAAATGATTTTGAATAGACGTCTGTTTGGTGCTAGTTTACCTCTTTTTCGAGCCGACTATGCTACCTTCGCCTTTTACATTTTTTCAGACTCTCTAAAAATGAAAAAATGCCGAGATTACCTTCTCTGGGCTTGTTAAAATCACATCGAAGGACGTTATCATTATGTCTTATTAATCGCGTTTGCATTCCTGTGTCTTTGGCCTAATGTCGGCTCCATGTTGCTCTCAACTGAACCATCTAAATCATGCCTCATATGCAATCCTTGTAGCACTTTGCCTTTGCGTCTTGACACCTTGACCCATGGAGGATTTTTCCCGAGTGTCCTTTTCCTGCATATGTCCCCTTTCTCTGAGCATCAATGTGTTCCTTACGCTTGGAACTAGTACGTCTGCGACACTTGATCCTCCTTTCTAACGTAGCATTCTTTATTCTTTTTCAAAACTTTCCACAATTATTAAAAAAGACAAAAAAATCAAATATACCCCAAAAAGAGGAAGGGAAAAGTATTTTTCTTTTTGTTGAAACCACAATGAGTCGCCCTTGGACAAAGCACATCCTTCCATTTGTTTGTCAAGCTCTAGGATTCAATATGACCTTAGGAAGTTGTTCCCACTACATAGAGATGTGTCCTCCTCCATTTGCTTACCCTTCCAAACATATGGAGAGTTCGCTTTGCCTCCTACATCGAGAACTTATGTCAATGCCATGCTGCTTGAGTCTCATATTTTGTTGTTCTTTCATCCAAGGGAAGTCTTACTAAACTTGAGTCAACCCTTCTGTATTTTATCTCTTTTCCTCATGCTCGACCACCCCGAAATACCAATCAAGTCCTTGTTCAAAAATCAAAGAAGTTCTATGCCTGATCGTCAAATATCCTCTTGTCTATTCCTCGACGTGCCATCTATGACCTCTGGGTAGTGAAGTTGTACACTCATATTACACTCCTACCTGAGTTTTGAAGATTTTGAAGTTGATTCTTGAGCTCTGAAGACCTCATCTCTAGCCATCGGGCATCATTGGATTCTTGAATATAGATACTATACATGTATATCTTTCGATTTTTGAGATGTAGATCCGCTATGTACTGCTCACAACTACACTTTATATAGTTATATGACATGGATCTGCAATGTATTTGGTTGGCAGACATGATTTTATTTCATCCCGAGCATGGGTATGCCCGCCTCAGTGAGACAAATTGATATTTTTGCAGATGTCACCTCCTGAACTCTGGTCCTTGGGCTCACTCGCATCATACAGTGGTGAATATTTGTAATGTATTTCAGCCATAATATGCTCTTATGACCTCACACATTAGGGGGCATCTGTTATAACCCTAAATATCACCTGACATGCATACCTGGCATCAGGCCATCTAACTTGTTATCTTTACCAAGGCATTATTGAACAACTCTTCTAAAAACCATCATTTTGAAGGTGTATGCACCCTAAACCATTATTTCCTGCATACACACACTTGCTAAGCCACTACAGCCCGTGTACACTCACAGAATATTGCAAAATGTGGAAAATTGCATAGGATACTAGTTTTCAGGCTGTTACTTAACTATTTGACTACCCATAGCCAGTCACCCCAACTGTTACTATCCCTTTTGGCCTATAAAAGAAGGGGTTGGGGTCCCATTGCAAGGGAGGAAGCACAAGAGAAAAGAACTTCTGCCCATTTTATCAATACCCCTTTGCCCCAATTGCAAAGCCCTTACCATTTTCCTAAGAGAGAACTGAAGAGGAGAAGAAGACGTGATAGCAGTTGGTGCATGGTGAAGAGGAGCCCAGGACCAAGTTCAAGGAGCAGTGCCAGTCTCATGTTGTAATTGATTTTTTGTGAGATTAATATAAAGAAGTACTTTTTTTGGCCCGCCAAATGACGTCTTAAACTTATATGATTTGTTTTAATTTCTTGTTTATGATGTCTAACCCACTAATCCATATGTAAAATGTAGTTTCTTGTTTGTCTTTCGATGAATGCAGGTCAGCCTTGGGAGGAGATTTGTAGTCAGGAAACACCAAGCGCAAAGGGATCAACATCGGACGCGGAGTTTAAGGTAGGCCTATTGGATCCCTCTCTCTTGTATTTTATGTATGATTGTGGGGTAATGTTGGGATAGTGATAAAAAGTATGATAATTTAGATGGTTAGCTCTGCCTACACTTTAGACCCTTTGTGTAGTCCATAGAGGGGTTTTCCTGCTATAGCAATTGGTTAGCAGTTTTGGAAAAACTTGTTTGGAGTCCACTGGGGTTGAGCCTGTGACCTCCAGTTCGGGAGACACTTTGGCAAGGCCGGGCTACCAGCCCGCCTACTATGTTACTTAACAACTATAGTGCAAAGGTTGTATTTAAGCTTCACACATTGCAATTTGGGCGGAGAAAAAGGGTTGGGGCCTAACCCCAGCCCTCGATGTAAAATTCCATATAGCTTCACTGCATAAGACCTTACTCTATACAATTTGGCGCATAGATAACCGTTGGGGTCTAGCCCCTGATCACGTTGGGATCACATATGACTCTACCTATAGGGTTTGATGCAGAGGTTTAGGAGTTATCCCCGATCAACCAGGGTAGCCCATCGATCAAGGGCATAACCAAATGCATGCGACCAGGGGCTATTCTGGTAGGGGAGGCACGTGGAGATAAGGTGAGGGCCATATGGCTACCAATGTGACCAAGGGACAAGTGAATAAAGGGCTAGCATGCCAAACAATCAGCGCTTGGACACATGGAGGCACCAAGGTGACTAGGAGCTCAAGAAAAAGGGTCTGCACCCTTAATTTATGCCAAAAAGTGGGTTTTTAACATTATGGTATGATTTTTGATTGATTTTAAGCTTGTTTGAGGGAATTTTGATCATTTTTGGAGGATCTTGGGCCCTTTTTGAGGCTAGATCTTGGGGAGAAGTTGGGAGATTGTTACCCACTTCTAGTCTATATAAACCAGGGGTTCTTGGAGCCATGAAAGGAGGTTTAGAACATGAAAATGTTGAAGGACTGTTGAGACAAATCCATTTTTACAGGGAAGCCATTGAGGAGAACACCTTTGCGGGCCATTTCTGGGAGCTCCGGTCATTCGTTTTCAGTGCCGTCAGTTTTGTTGGGTTTTTGAGATCTAGTAGAACATGACTAGATCAATTTGTAATTATTTTAGCACTGTTATGATGTAATTTTAAATCTTTGAATAGAAATAATAAAGCTTCACCCACTCAAACAAAGGCCCAAAGACATAGGCGAGATTATCGAACTCCGTCATCAACTTCTCTTGTTATGGTTTGTTGTTCTTCATGCTTATGTTCAAATATTTATATTTCTTTATGGATGTCATGTTTCATCTATAATTATTCCTCTTTCATCAGTTTCCTAAATGGTAAAATAACTCATTCTTTAATAACTCAACCATTTCCGTTTAAAAGATCTTTTCGGATCAAGTGGTATCAGAGCTAGTTGATGATTGGTTTTTGAGTTTTCATGATTACCAGGGAAAGGCTGAATCATGGTGAAGGTGATATTTTTGAAGAGAATCTAGAGATTGGATTGAGAAAGAGAATTTCTCAAAGTGAAAAGATGGCATCAGAAGAGGGACTTTCTCATGATGAGAAAGAGTTTCAAAATACTTTCTTCGCCATGTCGGAGATGATGAAGGTTTTGTATGAGGATTACGTGGAATGGAAGAGACCAAATTTAGGTGAATCTTCAAAGGTCAAAAGTGAAGAAGGAGAGGATCCTCCTCAAATTCCTCCTTCACCTCCTTATTCTCCATCAACTTCTTCTTCTTCTTCAAGTTCAAGTTCTAAATCCACTACAAGAAAACATTCCCATAAACATAAAAATGAAATGAATTTACTTAAGCTTGATGTAAAATTTGAATTACCCATGTATGATGGTGAAGTCAATGCAGAGAGACTTGATAATTGGGTCAGACAGATGGAGGTTAATTGTAGTGTGCAACAAATCAAAGATGAGGCCACTCAAATCAAATTGGCACCGCTTCGGCTTACAGGCACAACACTCATCTGGTGGCAAAGAAAGTTGCAAAATGGCATGCAACAAGTGGGTAATGTATTTCCATCATGGCAAGTTTTTGTTTCTTCACTTAGAAAGAAATTCTATCCTTTGGGTTATAAAGAGAAATCTTTAATTGAATGGCAAGGTCTTAAACTAAGAAAAGGACAAACAGTGCAAGAATAAACAGATGGTTTTCGTAAGATGGCATTGATGTTAGGTATTCCTTTACATACCCAAGAAACTCTTATGAATTATATAATAGGTTTACCTGCACATATTTGTAACACTGTATTTATGTTTGGACCTACTAATCTTGATGAGGTTTTTGTTCAAGCAACGTACATTGAGGTAGGGAAAATAAGAGTTGGTGTATTAGGGGAATCATCTTCGAGGAAAGAGGACAAAATAAAGTGGAATGGAAAGAAGGAAAATTCAGTGGTAAGAAAGGAAGAGAAGCCCTCTTGCAAGCATTGCAAGAAAAAAGGGCATGATGAGGACCATTGTTGGCAATTGCATCCCGAGAAGAGACCGAAGTGGTTCAAAGAAAGGAAAGGGAGGAAAACAGTTGCAGCAACAACATGACCAACATACTTGGGATTAGATTCAGGTGATCAATCTAAAGTCTCATTAGTTGGTTTGGCAGGTAAAATTGGTGATGGATTTGATTCTAGAAGTAAATTGTTTCACTTAAGGGTCATTATGAGGCACACTAAGGTCGACACATTGATAAATAGCAGATCTCAATCTAACTTGATTTCAGAGGAACTGGTTAAACAATTTGGATTAAACACTCAGATGCATCATAAGACTTACTCACTTAAATGAATAAGAAACAATCATAAATTTCACATAACAAAGCAATGCACATTAAATTTTTCAATTTCATCTAAGTTTGTGGATGAGGTAACATGTGATGTAGTGCCACTAGATGAATGTGGAATGGTCTTAGGAAGTCCTTATTTGTATGATCACAAAGCAATCTTCTACAGGGAAAAGAATCAATATCACTTAACCAAAGAAGGCAAAGAATATGTTGTACATGCCCATCAGTTTAAAGCAAATGAATCTCTTCAAACAATGGAACAATTAAGAAAGGAGCTCATGCAAGGAACACACAATGGATGATTTTAGGGGCTAAATTTCACTCATGGGCTAATTTTCCATGGTTTTTCCCAAAACAATATTCGCTATTCTAAAAATGATTCACCCAAATTCTATAGGATCAAATTATTTTACTTTAAAAATCGCCAAAATTTTATACAAACTATATAAAATCCTTAGAAATTTAAATATTTTTGCAAAAATATCGCCAAACATTTTATAGTTTGCATATGAAGGATTAGTAAGATTTGCCAAGGTTTCTACATTTTAAAATAAATTTCCATCCTTAAAATCATCCCTGCAACACACCTATAATTGTTTCAAATCAAGTAATTGATCTTAAGAAAGAATAGGAGATGATTGTCAAATGGAAGATCAATCACACTTTGCTTCAAGATAAGCTAATGTCGTGCAAGTATTACAAACATATTAGCTCATTTGCAGTCATATTTCTGATGTTATCATTATTAATGTTTTCAACATGGATGATAGTGGATTCAGTAAGATGTGACAGAGTATAAGTGGCTAACAATATGTTGTCAATTATCATGGTTGTTTTATAGTTGATCTTGATGAGACGGGTGCACATGACATAGTTTTAAGACATAGAACAAGTGGGGTGGCCTATCCCACACTTGATGACTGGTCAGTAACCTTTTGGAGGACCAAAAGGTCTCTAGTGGGGAGGTGTGATCCAGAATTGGATCTAGCGACCAAAATGGGTCTAGGAAGGCATAAAAAACAAAGTGCTCGGAATGGATTCAAAATGGACGTGTGCATAGGCCTCATCGATATGAACCCAATGAAACTTGAATGGGATTAAATGAACGTAGTATGCGAATGAGATCGTTATTTATTCATTTGGCCAAACAAGAAAAAAATGATGACTGTGCAGTCTGTACAATCCACACAATGCTGATGTGGAAGCTGACTATACAGGCCATACATGTGACATGGCAGTGAGTTGGCAGGTTACTGACTGGGCATGACAGATGACATGTGGATGAGTTAGAGTGTGACACGTGGCACCACTGCAAGGGTGACAAGTGGCAAGATCCATACAACACATGACAACGGGCTGATGTGGAAGGTACAGTTGACGCTGTAGGGAAAACATGTGGTCGAATGATATTTTGACATGTGGTACACTTTTGGGCGAATGAAATGGTGCCACATGGCCTAGTCATGGGCTACCATGTGGAACCCATCCATTGGTTAATAGTTTTGGAAAAACTTGTTTAGAGTCCACCGGGGTCGAACTCATGACATCCGGTCTAGG
Organism: Picea engelmannii; assembly: GCA_009831015.1. Classification (NCBI taxonomy): domain Eukaryota; kingdom Viridiplantae; phylum Streptophyta; class Pinopsida; order Pinales; family Pinaceae; genus Picea; species Picea engelmannii. The sequence continues at coordinate 1,130 of ML833964.1, read as the reverse complement.
CGACACTTTGGCAAGGCCGGGATACCAGCCCACCTACTATGTTACTTAACAACTATAACACAAAGGTTGTATTTAAGCTTCACACATTGCAATTTGGGCGGAGAAAAAGGGTTGGGGCCTAGTCCCAATCCTCGACGTAAACTTCCACATAACCTCGCCACATAAGACCCTACTCCATACATGTTGGCACGTGGATAACCATTGCGGTCTAGCCCTCGATCACATTGGGATTGCATATGAATCTACCTACAGGGTTTGGTGCATAGGTTTAGGGGTTACCCTTGGTCGATCGAGCTAGCTCGTGTTGAGGACAAGATATGAATTGATCTTACTCAAGCATTTTCAGAGTTTACTTGGATAAATTAAAGTAGACGGTAATATCACCCTATGTTTATATCCAACAAAAATATATATCCTAACTCACAAGTATTAATTACAAGTGCTTAGGCTAGTCTTTTATCAACAAAAAGCTTGCTGGAAATTCACATTTTATGTATTTTTCTAAAAATATTAGTTGCTGAAATAAATGTAAGAATAGAAGAAAATACAACAAGATCATAATCAATATAGATGAGACATAAAGCAATCCCTTATTTCATTCCAATTCATCAAAGATTCATTATTTTTACAATACTTCACACATAAATCTTGGACCAAAGTCAAACTTAGAAATCCCCGATGGAACATACAAAAGGACCTCTGACAGAAAACCAAAACTGAACTCTAAAAGATGGATCAAGTTGTCACAAATTGCTGCCCACTTGACTCTGCACAATATCCTTTATCAGTCATGAAAGTTAATTCACAAACATACAAGTCTACATAGACTATCAAAGATAGATCAACACCTCTGAAGAACAAGTGTCTGAATGATTTGATTCATCCCTTAATATTGTTGTCTCTAATAAAACCCTGCTATCACAAAAATGAATTAGGCTATGATGAGTATATGAATGAATGAAAACTAAACTATCTCAACATAAACTCAAAAATCAAACCTTAGCATGATTTGTGCTTCTATCCTCCTCTTGTTCCTCCCCTTAGTTCAACTTTTAACAATTTAGAATTGGTTAGAGTAGTTGAATTAACTTATTAGTTAAACTAACATAAGGCCTTAACTAACTTTAGTT
>ML833962.1:72599-86499 GCA_009831015.1 Picea engelmannii | reverse complement strand
TGAGACACTTCAAACTTTTTCCTATCTCATTCTCAACTAAAGCTTTCCATTTCTTAAAAGTATCAAAAACATCAGATTTTTGTCGAATGCAATAAACCCAAGTTTTTCTAGTTGCATCATCAATAAAAGTAACATAATAATGATATCCACCAAGAGATGATACCTGAGCTAGTCCCCATACATATGTATGCACAAAATCTAACCTTTCATTCTTTTTTTCTTTTCCGACTCTAAGAAATATGACTCTATTTTGTTTTCCATAACACAATGCTCACAGAAGTCCAAATCAATTTGTTTAAGATCTGGCAACAAATTTCTTTTGTGAAGGATCTGCATACCCTTCTCACTCATGTGTCCCAACCTATGATACCACAGTGTTGTATCCACTCCTGTAGAAGCTAAAGATATAAAAGAGTCAATATTACCAGTACATAAATACAATGTACCTACCTTCTCTCCTTTTGCTATCACCAATGATCCTTTGATGACCTTCCATGGCTTATCTGTAAATATGGATATACAACCTTCACTTTCCAACTGCCCTGTTGAAATCAGATTTTTACTTAAATCTAGAACATGTTTTACCTATTTCAACAACCATTGGTTTCCATTTTGTTGCTTTATTTTTACCTTTCCCATTCCAACAATTTTGCATGGTTTATTATCACCCAGATGAACCTATCAAAAATCACCTTGAACATAATCTAGAAAATGTTTCCTATGGAGTGTGGCATGAAATAAAGCCCCTAAATCTACTACCCAAGACTCAGAAATATTATGTACAAAAAGAATCAAAGCATCTTGTAACACATCACCTGTTACATTTGCTTCCTGATTTCCCATGGATATTGTAAAAGGATCTTGTAAAAGGATCTGCCCTTCCTAGAATTCCCGTGGTTTCTTGAGCCGTTTCCTCTATCCTTTTGTCTTCCCCTGTTCTCCATGTTCAATGCATTTCCTGATGTCTCACCTGTGCTTTTCCGTCGCATTTCCTCACTAAGGATAACACCAACAACATCATCAAATTTTAAAGTATTTGAACCAGAGACAGAGTTACTTACAACCACGAACAAGCCATTCCATCTTTCTGGAAATGAGCACAAGATTAGAAGATCCCTAACCTCATCATCAAAGTCCACTTTTACATAACTTAGTTGATTATTAACCGTATTAAATTCATTTAAATGATCTACAACAAACCCACCTTCCGACATATTCATATTAAATAATATCTTCATTAGAAATACCTTGTTCGATGCCAAGGGTTTTTCATACAATTTGGCCAACACGTCCATCAACCCTTCGTTGTCTTTTCTTTCGAAATATTGAAAGCCACCGACGCTGCCAGGCTCAGCCGTATCGTTCCTAGAGCCTTTCTGTCAAGATTCTCCCATTCTTCGTCCTTCATGGCCACCAGCTTCTTTGCTACTCCGCTCAATGGTAGGAATAGATCCTTCTGATATAAATAATCTTCCATATACATCTTCCATAAATAGTCGTTTTGGCCGTTAAATTTATCGACCCTAAACTTTCCATCTTCCGTCATTGCTCCCACTCGAACTAGGAACCCTCTTTTCCTGTGAGTTACCTTATGCTCAGATACCAGTTGTTAGAAAAATAGGACCGCGGAGCAATAAAATAAAAAAAATGCAAAAACAAAACACAGAAGACACACAATACAAGAGAGACACAGATTTACGTGTTTCACCCAGTGTGGGCTACGTCCACCAGAGAAATTGCCAGGTCCTTCCTTTATTATTATCTAGCAAATGAAGGGATACAACCTACAGTAGAACCCGCTGTAACTTCCTCTTATTTCTCTCATAGTCTCCTCTCTCAGAATACAATATTCACCATCATACATAGCCGCAATACATTTCCCTCATAAAAGAGGGTTGCCTTCTAGGGACAAAAATCCTAACACAATCTCTACCGTTAGATCTGCGACCTTATAATGAACGGTCTAGATTTATAATGAAATTACAATATACTTTTACAAGGCAATTTTTTCTTCGGGGGCTTCGCCCCCGAACCCCCGCTGGGGGTCCACTTGCCCCCAGACCCCCCCAGCCAGGGGGATAGCCCCCTCGGACCCCGCAGAGGGGGTACCCCCCCTCTACACTCCCCCGCATGGAAGAGTGTACATACTTCTGGGGTGTAAATACTTCATGGGGTATAAACACGGCTGAAATCAAGGACCTCTGAATTAGGAAGATAATTAGGCTCCACAACCAACATATTGACCTGAGCATGGCCCTGGAGGGCCCATCCTTTTCTTTTTCCAGTATCTTTATCTTGTCAGCAACAACATCATCCATCACCATCGGCTTGGTCTTGTATTAGACAAGGTTCTTTCTTCATGAGGTAATTGGTCCAGGTATCATGCTATGTGTCACTTTTGATCATTAAAACCTTTAAATATATGAATTTGATTCCTTTTATCTCTAACAATCGCTTGGATGTTACATTATCCCACTTGACCATGCTCTGGGAGATTGACAGGGTATCCTAACAAGCCTGTGCCCATAGGTCTAGGTTTTCCACTGGGGGATTTCTGAAAATCCATCGTCTGCTCCCATCATAGCACCACTATTTCATCTTATCTCTCACTCACCTATCCCATTCCCCTTGTTTGGGCATTGGGTCGACCTGTTTGCAGGATTGCACCTTATATCGTGGGAAGAAGGGGATAAAGGCCCAGAAGGTAAAAGAAGTTGGTAAAAGATAAAATATTAGAAATAAAACCTCGAGATGCTTCACCCAGAGATCCCTGATAAGGCAATAAAAATCCTCTCAGTAAGAAACAAGAGGGACCCAGAAAATACAAACAAGACCTAGTCAAGAGGATAGGGGGTCTCATCATGAGCCATCCTATTAGGTTCATTGGTACCTAACAGTATGACATTTCCACCATATGGTTATCGCACCAGGGCAGTGACCTTTGACTGCATGGCCAAGGGAAATGGGGTCTCATCACAAGCCAACCTTCTCATCTCTATGAAAGTACTTGTGGGTAACACTGTCAGCTCTGGTCACCATGCCAAGGTAGTGTCCTCTGGTTAGCCCTTGAATAAAAGAAAAAGAAGAATAAAAATAAAATAAAAGAAAATAATAAAGGCAAGAGAGGGCCTGGAAAAATTTGCATCCATGATAGTTACAACTCGCCTTCTACAAAGGCATCCACAGATAACATCATGCATCCCTATCTCTCACTTCACCCACATGTCTATACATCCCTTAGCCACATCACCTTACTTACATGGCTTGGATGAAACCTTCCTGGAAACTTCCCCTTTCTTGTGGATACTATCCCAATAGGACGTCTTGTCTTTTTCTCCAATCTTGTATTGTAGGTTTTTTTAATGTCTTTGAGCTATTGACTGATGTGTTAGGGTCTTATGCATATGTTTGATAATATTTATGATGAAACATGATTAGCATTTCTATGATCGCGGTGACTGATGAGCCCATGGAGGGCGTAGCCTTTGATGTGCAGGATCATGCCCGATGGACATGTACCATTTGGATTGGTGAACATGGGGAGATGATCAGTTTGGACCTCCATGGGGCTGAAGAGCCCATCGGATGGATGCTAAGATCCCATTAGGGGGTAGAGACAGGACAGTGGTTGATTAGGGTCTTGCACTGGAGAAGAAGAAGACGTTCCATCAGAGGCACTTTGGCGGAGCCCGGCCTAGGGGGAATGACCCTTTTTCAGTGGAACGTTGACCTTGGAAGGCTCAGGATGCCCCCATCCTCACCATGAAATCATCCAACTTCATGGACATTCATGGAGGTATACTAGGCAACAGTGGCATGTGTGGCATGTTGGAGAGGCCCCTGGGGGGCTAACGTTTTTCTCCTGGATGTCTCAACTACCCTAAAATGGTCTAGCGCCTCCCTTGAAGGGCCTTTTACCTTTTTTACAGCTCAGTTAGGGTTTTAATTTGACAATTTAATGTAAAAATAGTATTATGGCCTTGTCGGCCTTTCCATTACCTAAAATTTAATTAAGGTCATTGATACAGTATATATTGAGGAGTTTTAGCCTCATTTTATCATAATACATCACTCACTCATTAGTGAGGTATGATTTTAGTGCCCTACTTGGGTATTCTTGCCGGTTTAGAGAGGCACACTTGTTGAAGGAAGGAATTTCTTGGAATTTTATGGTTTTCTCTTGAAGGAAGATGTTACAACTAGGGTTTGCATGGTTATTTCTTGATGAATTGTAAGTATTTTTCTAAAAAACTTCTTGATTGAATGGTTGTAGTCTTATTTTCTTACATGTATTTATAATTTTCTGAATCAAAACCCTAGGTGACAAGCACACAAGTAGGTCCTTGTCTCATGTCCCCTAAAAGAGAAATTTCCATCCATTGAAGAAGGAAGGAAGAGCCTAGCTATAGCTACACTCTCATTTCTTCTTCTCCTTGATCTTGTCATACTTTCTAGAGGTCAATAAGGAGGAGACGTCCCAGGCCTAGTTTATCTACACCTAGGGATGTCCTTCTTCTAGGGTTTAGTGATAGAGCCTTGTTGTAGCAACACTCTCCCTCATTTCACTCTCTTGTCTTGATTTATCTTTCATGCTAGCCGATTTTTCCAAATTAACCTAAGGAAGGAGGAGAGAGCACGAGACCTTTCTTTAGCAACACCGAAGTGAGCCTCTCTTCCCTAGGGATATGATTCTAGGGCCTTGCCATAGCAGCACTTCAGAACTTTTCTTTCTAGTCCTTAGCCATCCTCCTTCAACCCTTGCATCCTCTATTAAATTGACTCCATTAGCCCAAAGGCATTGATCTTAGACCTCCATCGTTGAAGTGAAAGTGATCAAACAAACTCTCAAAATCTTTTCTAAATTGAAACCCTAACTAACTGCTAACCCTAAAGTTGTTGACGTCATACTTGAATATCTCATATTTATGCAACAACATCTTGTTTAGGAAGCAATTGAATGATGATTTAGGCATTAATTGATGGTGTGTTGATTTGTTACATTCAATGCCATGTCATTTTACTATCTATTGAGGAAGTAATATTATTTTCATTGCTATATTGATAAACATTGACTTCATCAATATTTATTGCCACAATTGCTTATTTAAATATCAAATAGTCTTATGAAGTACTAACCCATTGAATCATAGCTTGCATATATTGGTTTCCTGTTGCTTTCTTCCGAGAAGGTGTTCTTTGGGGCTTCACTTCATTGTTGGCTATTTAGCCGGACTATCTGTTTTTGGTGGTGACCTGTGAAGGGGGAACTTTACCTTTGTCCTTTTAACTTTTGCCTCTTCAAAACTCTAGGTTACCGGGGATGTCTCCCCTGGGCCTAACATCCCTAAAGAGAAAGAACCTCCCCATATTGGTGAAATTGGGTGGGATAGGTTCCTATTATGCCAGTTTGGCCTTCTATTTTATAGCCATTTGACCTAGCTACAAACTATTCTTTAACAGGTCCAACTCCTACCTAATAAGAGATTGTAGTCGAGGGATGTGTCGACTACTTCTACTTCGACACACATGGTCTGCCCTCCCAACTGCACAGGGAAAGAGGGGATGATGTCATGTGGTTGAAAATAATGACCATCGAAAGCGGTAAGAAGAGTAGGTGACGTAGACAAAACGAGCTGGCCAATGGCCTTCCAACATGCCAACGACATGATGCATGTCGAGGCGCCCTCATCAACCACCATGCAGAAAATGTTCCGAGTAAAATTTTTCATGGGGTAAGCCACTACTATTTGAAATGCTATGTGGTAATGGAGACAAGGTTTTAAGATGGTTGTATCCAGCATGATTTTACCCAGATTACAAGTCTCAACAGTTCCTAAAGTAGCTAACAAATCTTTCCTCTAGGAAGGGAAGCTATGGAGGACCTCCAAAGCGAACATCGCACAAGGGGTTTGAGATAAATCCTCCACCACAGAATAGTTTTGATTGGCCCTTGCATTTGGGTTGTGAGAATCTTTCTTGAATGCACCTTTTGGGATGTGTGTCATTGTTTCACCCAAAGTCTTCTCGATCTGTAGAGGAAGAGATGGGATTTCAACTTCTTTGCCTTTCTCAGAGGTGCTTGGCTTACTATATTCACGTGCTCTAGTTGATATAAAAGCATCACCTTTCATCATATACACATTCATGGATGCAAGATTGTTCGAATACGGAGAGGGTCCTTGAATTCCCCCTTTCGTGCTTGTAGAGGCTTGGGTTAGGTTTTGCCCATGTTGGAATGGATTCGTTAACACAACAGGTTGTTGCTGTGACACAAACTTTTGGGCCTCTACAAGCTGAGGGCACTGGTGGGTTGGGTGGTCCTCCACACACAGGTTACACGGATACTTCACCTTCCATTTTTCAGTGTTTCCCCCACCAGCATTATTAGTGGGTTTCTTATCCCCCTTACCCTTCTTATGTTGTTTTTTTTCCATCAAGTTGTTGGGTGGCACTCGGATTTGTCGATTGAACACTGTGTACATCCAACGTTTGGGTAGGGAGAGCATCCGAAACAGTAGTTTGGATGGCCATTGTGTGTTGTATAGACAATTGCTACATTTGTTTTGTCAGTTGTTCAGCAGGCTTGGTTTGTGCTGAACATACAATACCATCAACATGTGGTCCAACTCTCTGTCCGGTTTTATCAAGTATGGATCGTGGTGCATCGGGCAAAACCTTGTATAGTAAACCAAAATAAAAATAAATTATCTCAAGCTGTTGATCTCTCATGATGGCATCTTCTTCGGAAAACACTCTCGACGTTGCGACGTCTTTGGATAGATGTGGGACCAAAGACTTAAGGAACCACTCAAGCAGGAATGCAGGTGGGACTGGTACATTAATCAAACTCTTGTGGCATCTCCACTCTCGAATGTGGTAAGAGATATGGTTTAATTTTGTTTGTTTGAAATTGGCCAGCAATTTTGTACCGGCATCGTATCTCACGGGTAATTGGAAATGGTTTAGGAATTCCATTGCCAATTAGTTGAAGGAATAATATCTCGAGCGATCGAGCTCGATGTACCATTTCGCAACACTCCTAATGAGAGTGCATTGAAACAATCAAAATTGTACGGATTCATCTTTCAACGAATTAGAGGAGAACCAAAGATGGAAGGTGGTCACATGATCCCCTGGATATTCATTAGGCTTGGCCTCAAACTTTGGTATTTCCGAAGGAAATTTTGTCAGCACAGGAGGCCAACGTGGATCGTGATAGATGGGGTCATTCAAAAATCTTATAAAGTCTGGAAAATGTAAGGTTTCCAAGAAGGGTAGCTTTGGTTGGTGTTGCTAATAACCATGGTAAAAGGGGCCTGGAGTTTGACTGGCACCAGGTTGCCAGGAAAAGTTGGGTTGCTTGCCAGGGTTCTGGTAAAAACCATAGCCATGACCAGCATACGGATTTTGTGTATGAGGAGACACCATTGGATGATTCCTGAAATAGGATGTAGATGGTTGGGCATGCATTACATTCAGAGGACTTTGGGAAGGGTTTCCCCATGCCAATCCCATGGGCATAGGCATAGCACCTTGCCCGTGGTTCCATTGGTTGTGAAAAGAATTTCCCCAGATCGACATTCCTGACGAGGGAACTGATCCTTGCCAAGAATTCCATGGTCCTGATGCAAAAGAAGTTCCTGGGTATGCCCACTATGTAGGAATAGTACCCTGCATAGAGTTAGGTTGGCCATAACTGGGGTTTCCCCCGATCGAGAAAGCAACTGATGAGAAAGCATTGTTACCAAACACAACGAAAAAATAAAATGGTGTCGACCCTATCGACATATTATGAGAAGGTGGTCCTTGAATCCCTACTCCAAGTGAAATATGGTGTGTGTTTGGCCCAACATATTTCTGGTGGGTACTGCCGAGTGAAGGGGACAAAGGAGGTATATGACCTCCCCTATAAGGGAAAGCATGAAAAGGAGCTGAAGTGCCCCCCATGGGTCCTTGCAGAGGAGCGTTAGAGCTCCCTGCCCCTAGACCTAAAGTTTGTAAAGTGGAATAAGATAGTACAGGGTTGGTACCTGTGCTAGGCATATTGTATGAGAACGAAGGTCCTATCACACTCTGCGTGAAAGGAGCAGTGGTCGTCACCAAAGATGAGATCATACCACTACTCGAGGTAGAGGCAGTCGATACCGTGGTGGCTCGAACCAACAACAGTGGGGTAGGAGGTGGAACACCCCCTATGATGAAAACCATGGTGGGAATATCAAGATTCCTAGAAGAAGAGGTAGGATTTTCCTCCATTACCATCCGCTTTAAATGTGCCAAAAGGTCCTTTAAAAGAGTTTGGTCAGGTGTGATTTCTGGTGACCCGGTCGCTTCAAAAGACCTTTGTTGGTCTAGCTTTCGCCTTAGCGGTGGCGGGGGTGGCTTTAGTGTAACCACTGGTAGGCCAAGAAGCCTTCGTGATCGACGGAGCTCATGATCCTCCATTGTGTGAGAACATCACAGACACACTAGGGCTTTCTATTCGTTAAAAAACAACACACACTAGAAAAGTCCCTACAAGATAAAACAAGCAAACACTAAACTAATTGGAAGAACAGTTACAACAACCAACACTAGAGAAACTTACCGGTGCAAGTGAAACTCGAACACAGAAGAACCCTCTAGGTATACTCTGCAAATATTGGCCTGATGTCTATCATAGGTACCATGGTATACCCCCGCAGTCACCTATGTATGTCCCTAAAAAAGATAGGCAACTAGGCTACCAGCACATGAACATTCACCAGGAGGGTACAGTCGGCAGTCAGGTAGACCACAATGAGTACGTTATCCAACCCAAAACCCATCAAGGGTATCAAAAGTAAGTGGTCTGGAAGACAATTGAGAACCTCAAATGGATTCGAGAGCCACGAAGTTCCGTGGAAAATGCAATCGACATAATCCCAAGACAAGCCCTCTATATGTGTTCTCCACTACGATTGGTCCAACTTTGGAGAGGTTATCTCTGCTACCTTTCTGCATGCGACCTCATGTTTAGTCCCTGTGTTAGAGGGGGGTCCCTAATAAATTTCATGAGACTGGATTGTTAACACTCCCTAGCTCAGACTCCAATGTTTGATTTAATTGCCTTGAAGAGTTTCCTCTCCAACCTAATTCAAGGCCCTAACCCTAAACTAGTTGGTTGACCCTACAAACATAAAAAGTTTAATTAATTTTAGATTTAGCATTAATTTTTATGGCTTGTCTTAAGTCAAAGGTTATGAAAGTGAAACTAGTGATGTTTGAAAGATGAAAGAAAAATAAACAGAAAGATGGAAATAAAATAACTTCTTCTTGACTCAATTCTTAATCAACTTTTCAAACTAAATTTTTTTAAGATCTTTGAACAACAAACTCGACACAAGATTTCACTTGACTACGAGCTACTTATCGTCTAAGTAAAATGTCAAGAACTTATGAAAGAAAAGGATTTTCCTGGTTACTAATGCAAACCAAGACTATTTAACCAAACAAAGAAACACTTTTTTTTTTTTTTTAAATGCTCACAAAGAAAAAAGGAAAAATATCAACAAGTAAAGACTAAGAAAACTTTTGGTCTAAGCGTAGATCGCAAAGAGTCACTCTAAAAACAACGCACAAGTAGATTAAAAAGGACTCTTACACTTGTCTAAAAACCCTATAAAAGGAAAATTTTGAGGAAAACTTATTAATGACAAAGAAAGCTATTACTGTGATCAAACCTAAGTTACTGACCACTACGACAGAGACCAAAAAACCAGAGAGGGACAAAGTTTTGACAAAGAAAAGGATCACTTACTCTCCTTAAATAAAAAATTTCTCAACAGGCACGCTGTTGACAGTTCAACAACCAGCATGTGCACACGAGTTGTGTAAGGTCAGAGTGTGTGTACACGCATGCAGACCTTATGCAGGCCACATGTGCTTCTGAAACTCTAAAAACATGAAGAGACAAGCAATCAGGCACTGGCAGAGATTACTGGTATTGAGGACTAGAAACTCTTGAAGACTCAGAAACTCACTTTGACAGAAAAAAGAAAAAAATTCAGAGAGAATTTTATATAAAAAACCAATCTAAGGTGGAACCTAAGCCATAAATTGCAAAAAAACAAAGACTATAAATGAGTTCCAGAAAACCCCTGAAAAGGATTACTTCTGATAGGGGAGAGGATGATTCCTCTCTAAAAGAAATTTTCTAAAATCATACACGCGACTGACACTTTCTCAGCTAGTGTGTACACGTGGGCTGTGTGAAGGTAGGGCATGGGTACACACATGTAGATCTTATACAGGCTGTGTGTACCTTTGTGGGTCCCCAAAAATAAAAAAAACAAAATGTAGTCAAGAAAAGAAATAAAGATAACTAGTATGGAAGACCAAAATCTCTATTATCTCAGACTTTTGCAGAAATTTTAAAAATAAGGAATGAAACCAGTTTTTAAAAATACCCAAGAAAAAATATTCCCAGAAACCTTAGAGATCCCCAGTATGGTTGCCAATTCTATTATGGGTGGGAATCCCTCCTACGGACTTAGCATTTAAGGGCTCTAATCATGCATGCAGAAAATGACCATTTCAAAGGCCTCTACTCTTTCCTATTCTCCCAACACAAAACCCCACATTCATGCAATAAAAAGGTGTAAATGAGATTCGATAACTCTACCTTAAGTCCTTCATTTGATGTCGATCCCTTTTCTTTCAATCACTCTTTGATTGAAAGCCTCCTCCCAAAGATGACCTACATTCACACATGAACAAACAAAAAGCTGCGAACATGCATTTCATATACTAATTGCTGGGTTAGTTGTGGCAATATCATAAAATAAGAATTAAACTTGAACACATGATATGGCGGGATGGGAAAAGTATTCCTTTTTGTATTAATCTTCGCAAAAGTAAACTTACAATATGTGGTCGACACTGCTCCTCGAAACTAGTCCTGGGCTCCTCTTCAACTGTCCTCCAACTGCTTTTCTCTATACTTCTCTTTGCACAAGGATGGCTAAAGGTTGGGACAAGGGGAATGATCAATTAGGTATAGTCGTTTTACTATGATTTTCCTCCTTTCAAATGGGACCCCTACCCCTTCTTTTATAGGCTATAAGGAGAAAGGTATTTGGTCGAATGATTGACCATGCATGGCTGAAAGGTTTAGTTAACTTACCCAAAGTTGTGTGTTCCATAAAAAAATTTCCTTTTTCCATGCTTTTGTAGGTGCACGCGGGCTGTATTGGAGCAGTTAGCATGTACATGCATGCAGTAATGGAGCAGGACGTGTGGGACTTTATAAAGGGGGTTTTTAAGAAGAGTTGTTTAGTAGTGTTTTGGAAAAGAAAGAGTTTGAGATGGCATGATGCCAAGTAAGTATGTTTGGTGTAATTTAGGGTTATAACATTCATCATCATCATCATCATTATCATCATGGTCATGGTCATCATCATTTTCATCATCATCATCATGGTCATCATCATCATCATCACCGTCATCATCATTATGGTCATGATCAATGTCATCATCATGGTCATCATCATTGTCATCATCATTTTCATCATCATACTAATGGTCATGATCATTGTCGTCATCATCATTTTTGCAGTCATCATCATCATAAATTCCATCATCATCATCATCATCACCATCATCTGTTGGAAGGTTTACAGTTGGGAGTAAGCTTGTCATTGATGGAAAGAACAACAATGGCAAAGATCAGCGATGACAAAGGTCATTGATGGCAAGAATAGTGATGGAAAATATCAATGATGACAAAGATCAACAATGGAAAAGATCAGCGATGACAAAGATCAACGATGGCAAGATCAGAGTAAGAAGAACAAAGTAAGCTTGAGAGAAGAAGTGTCATTTCTGATCGTTGGATCCCATTTACAATTATCGATGACCATCAGATCAAGTGTTGATCGTGACTATTGATCTGAGACTCCATTTCGGATTTTCGTGACTCACGACTTGGAGAGGCAAGAAATATGACCATTGAAATCACGATATGTGAAATCACGATTTAATCGCAACCGTCAGATCAAGGTGTGATCTGGACCGTCGACTCCATTTCGGAGTTTCATGACTCGTGACTTGAAGAGGAAAGAAATATGAACATTGAAATCACGATATGTGAAATCGTGATTTAATCGCAGCCGTCAGATCAAGGCATGATCTGGACCGTCGACTCCATTTCAGAGTTTCGCAACTCGCAACTTGAAGAGGCAAGAAATATGACCATTGAAATCGCGATATGCGAAATCACGATTTAATCACAACCATAGATTCTTTGAGATCATGGACCATTGATTTAAGCTTCATTTCATAGTTTTGCCTATCGCAACTTGGAGTGACAAGGACCTCCATCGAAGGAATCGTGAGATGCGAATTCATGATGAGATTTGGACCGTAGATTCATCGAAATCGTGGACCGTTGATCTAAGATTCATTTCGTAGTTTCACCTATCACAAATTGGAGTGAAAAGGACCTCCATTGAAGGAATCATGAGATGAGAATTCACAATGAGATCTGGACCGTAGATTCATTGAGATCGTGGACCGTTGATCTCAACTCCATCTCGGGGTTTCAGGGATCACGACTTGGAGAGTTGATATGCCTCATCTTCAAACTCATGAAATGTTAATTCATGAAAAGATCTTTATGCATAAGCACGTGGTCTTAGCCGGTGGTTGCACCATTGAAGAGCCTAAGAGAAGAGTACGTGCAGACAAGCTTCTTTTCGGTGTTTCGGGGATCGCGACTTGGAGAGTCAAGATGCCTCATCTCTAGATTCAAAAAATGCAAAATCATGAAAGTGATTTATGCATAAGCGCTTGGTCATATCCATGGTCATATAAAGGAAGGAGCTAGTGCAAAAAATCTCTATTTCGGAGTTTCGGAACTCGTGACATGGAGACTCAAGATGTCTCATCGCAGAATCTCCGAATTGTGAAAGTGAGAAACAGGTAAATAACACAAGAACCCATTAGAGTTAATCCAACAATGTAGGTGAATCTAAGCATAATCGGAGGGCTACTGTTGCACGTCACAGTGTAACTGCCAGAAACCACTGATGGTTTCTACCAGAGGACTCGAACACACTTCAGGGTGATTGACAGAGGAGATGAAGAGTCTCTGGGAATCTTAAAGAGGGATGAAAATGCTCATGGAGGAAATTGACAACTAGATGAGGTTTGAAGCTTGTAACTGGAACAAAGAAGGTGAGCTCGACTGTCATAGATAAGACGAAGAGTCTCAACTACTAGAGAGGCTGAGGAATCTCAGCATAACATACAATGATGCTGAATGAGTAGAAAAATGGCCAGAGAAGCTAAAGAGTCATGATGATGATCAGATAGAGCACTCAAGTTGTGGAGGATATCGATGTGGTTTGAGTATGCAAAAGTATTGTGCACATTTCATGCACAAGGTGCACAAAAATCTATAAATACACAATACAAAGAAGAGATGGGGTTTTTGTTCTTACTGGGATTGCATTGGATGTTGTTGAATGTGATTCATGCATGAAGAAGGAAAAAAGTGCAACAGCTGAAAAGAATAGAAGAAGAAATATGCAGTGAATGGACATGGTGCACAGAGCATAAAAGTAGAAGAACAAAATGGACAGCGGAGGCATGCTAAAAGACAGCGAGGAAGTTTGAGTAGCAAAATCTTGCAGAACAATGATGAGACTGGTAAGCTGTTATTGAACACTATATCACTGTAATAGGTTTTAGTATTTCATATTCATAATCCAGGGAGGTTGGGAGGTGCTAGGGAGGACTGGTGTCCTCAGAGGTTCAAGTGGGGGCTTGAACACAAGGAGTTGGTGCTTCCTTCTAGTTGGTGCTAGAGAAACCGGGGAATTGGTGCTTCCTTCTAGTGGGTGCTAGAGAAAAATAGAGAGTTGGTGCTCTCAGCAAGTTG
>ML833962.1:50651-62594 GCA_009831015.1 Picea engelmannii | reverse complement strand
GTGGACTATTGGTTCTCATTGATGTCAACCCTTGGAAAGTGGTCCTAGATAATGGTGTCAACCCTTAGAAAGATCAATATCAATCCTTGAAGAATTCTGGTAGCATATTTAAGTAGTAGTGTTAAAATAGGAATTCAACTTGAAGGACCAATTTAATGTAATTAATAAGCTCATATATGGATAGTGTTTGTGATGTCATTTCTGGTGATATGTGGAACTCCACGTGGTTCCTCACAGTTAGGAAGTTATGGATTTACAAAGGTGGAAGCCCCAAAGAGTGGACAAGAAGCCCCTAGTTGGTTAATGAAAGGGTCAAAGTTGTTATAAAAAGAAAATTTAAGAATCCCTAAGTTAAGGAAAGTGGTCCCAAAGTGTTCAATAAGACCTAAAGTTAAGGAAACTGGTCCCAAAGTTAAGGAAATAGGTTACTTAGAAAAAGTATAAATACACCTCAAGAAGTCTCTCATAAGAACATCACATATACACACGAGTTCATTTAATATCTATCTAATTGATCAAGTGATTCTTATGTGAGGTAACCAAGTATATCTAAGGCATTTTTCAGAGGGAATGTGTGTTGGATTACTAAGAGGGGGGGTGAATCAGTAATAGATCAATTTAATACTTTTTCACCATTATCATTATCAGTAATAGAGAAATGTAGCATTATCATCCAATAGTTGTAGAGTAAATAAACAATGAACAAATGAGAAATCACACACATACATAGTACACCATTGTTTTATGTGGAAATCCAAAGCGAGAGAAAACCACATAATGGTTTTTCTTATATGTCTTTAAGAATTAAATTCATTGGAAGCACCAACTTCCTTTGTTTTCCAGCTGGAATTGGAAGGAGGCTCCAAGCCCCTAGTTTCTCGAGATACAACCTAAGGGAAGCTCCAAATCCCCAATTCTATGGCTACAACCATAAGGAGGATACAACCCCCTATGTTCTTCGGCTACAACCGGAAGGTAGATACAACCACCTATCCTTACCCCATCCAACCGCCTTGACGTAGAAGTAGAATGATGGATCATAGAACCAATTTCACTCTATCATTATGAGACATATTGTTGTAAACCTGCACCAATCAACCTGCACCAAACAACCTATACCAATAACCTAAACCATGCATCATCCTGTACCTCAACCTGTAATCAACCTATACCATAAACAAGTGCATCAACCATGCACCAACCTGTACCAAACAACCTGTAATCAACGTGTACCATAAACAAGTTCATAAACCATGCACTAACTTGTACCTCAACCTGTACCATGAACAAGTGCATCAACCATGCACCAAACCTGTATGAATAACCTGTCACAACAACCTGTCCAAACAACTTGTCTCATCAATATTATCAACCAAATCATATCTACTCACCAATATCAATCACCAAGAAAACTTTATAAGATGTGCATCAACCAAGCATAACACAACAACTCATAATAATCGCCAAGATCAATATGTGCTTCTAATAATATACCAATACAAGTATGCTAGATAATCCATAAACCATGTGTCAACAATAATACTAACAAGTGACTCCAACCATGTACCAAGTATGTACCAATCATGTATCAAATACTCATCAATATGTACCAATCATGTATCAAGTACTCATCAACTATGACTCATTAATATGTACCAATCATGTATCAAGTACTCATCAACTATGACTCATCAATATGTACCAACATCATCAACTATACACCTCATGTATGTGCCAACTCATCAACTACTTGTCTCAACCATGTACCCAACATGTACCTCAACCAAAATCCCTCATCAATTTCATCATAAAAATATGATTTCTAACTCTGTAATAGACCTGGTGTATATGATCACATACCTGCAAACCTTCCTTAACTTTAACAACAAGAGACTAGTATTTTGATCAAACTTTACTTTAGTCTCACATGATTAGTCTTGGATTAGTCAACAACCTTAACCTGAAATAAACATAACTATGTACCTGTAATGAATAAAGATATGAAAACAATACACAATGTTCTTCAATTTCTTTTATGCAATTTTTCTAGGTGTCACTACTTGGAACCTCTCAGAAAAGGAGATATAGAAAAAAATGCATACCTTGTTCAATTCTGGATTATTCTAGAGAGAGAACTTGTAGAGTGTGCCCCGTATGGAATATTTGTTGTATGGATATGAAAATTTTACACAACATAATAAAGAATGTAATCTAACCAACAAATTTGGTCTTACTTAATTTGGATATGTTATGAAGAAGTTATGATGTTTTTACCCGAAACACCTCTTTTAGGCTAGTTTCAAGACTAGCCACAAACCCTATTTTCCACAAAGTGTAACTCCAAACATACAACAACCCACAAGATGAAATTTGTACCAAAACTACTTGGATATGTTTCCTCAATGACCTCCCAATTTCATGGTCTAAATCATTCTAGAAAAATGTTATTATGAAAATGGTGATATGGCCCGTAAATAACATACCTTAGAAAGAATCATCAAAATAATTTTTCCTCCCTTGAATTTCGACCTTCTTTACTTCACCTTCCCTCTGAAATTTGTATTAGATATTCTTTGGTTACCTCGGTCACCTATTGATATTCAATATTCTCAAGTGTAATTAAAATGAGAGAGCCTTGCCTCTTATTTATACTTTCATGTAGCTTCCTCAAGGGGTTACCTTTTAACCATCTTAACCCACTTTCCTTATTTTAGGGTTAATGATGTAGGAGCATCACTCCATCTCAACATGTGCTAGCTAATAAACACATGTGGTGCACATTCAAGGAAGGAGAGGTGACACCCTCTCATTTTTTCCTCCATAATCCAAGGCGTGATCTAGACATTAATTGAAGACAAGTTGGAAGAGGAAAATCATGCTTTCGCACAAGTTGGAGATAAGGTCGCCATTAATAGGCTGCTGACAAAATGGATCTGCATCCAATTTGGAGTAGAATCACCAAAATTGTAATTTTTCCTTTCGATAGGCATTAGGGATGGTTATTTAACACCATTATTTATCTTGTGAGATAAGCTTATTTGAGCCCCTCTTGTATAAATCATTGTGTTGTATGCCTAATAGAGGTTAGATGATAGGCTGCTGAAGCTAGATGAAAATCATCTAAGCCAAAGGAGGAAGTTGATGAGAGCTAAGTCTCAGTTGTAGCTCAGAATCCACCATTGTAAATTGACGTTCCACCATTAATAGAAAATGACAGTTTTTCATGTTTTATCTTTCTGTGCAATGGGTACTGTGTTATGAATATCTTTTACATGTTCATGAATTGTAGATGGATGTTAGAAATCATCTACATGGATAGAGATACATTTTCCTATCTGAGAGTGTGTTGAGTTAGGAATGTTTCTCTAGGCTAAGTGCAAGGAGTGTGTGACAGAGAGGGGAAATTCTGTAAGCCAACGTAAGAAGTGCGGGTCTGAACTCAGTGGAGTCAGAAGAGAAGCTGCCAGGAGGTCACACCAGATTAATTTACAAACTTAGGGAGAAATTTCAAGGTGGTTAAGTCCCTTGAAAATAAAGACTGTGTGGAGAGAAGAACAGTTCAGAGTTACTGAACACCCTGGAATACTCTTCTAGGAGGGCATAGAACTTGCGTGAGAATACCCAAGAACTACATAGTTGAAGGTGTAGGAGAATCCCAGAATTGTTAAACATTTTGGTGAAGGAAGGCTTTGCAAGAAGTGCAACGAAAAAGGAAAGGAGATGCCTTAAACCTTTCCATAAGTCCGAGAGATAAGTCGACGAAGAACTGAGCCAAGTGTAAGGAGTGTGCCTAAGGTGTTGATATTTTTCCTTATAAGCTCAGGAAGCAGAGTGAGAAACTGCCAGGAGGGAATGAGAAGCTCACAAAGGAACTGGGAACCTTGGAGGTTCTCAAGCCAAGAAAATTCACAGGAGAGTTGCATAGATTTCTGTAAGGAGTGCATAAAGTCTTCGAGAACAACCTAAGTCTCGAAAGTATAAATTGCGCTAAGTGTGCAAAGAAGTCAAGGACTTTCCAAAGGCCTGAAGAAGGAGAAGCCACCCATTTTCAAGGAGGATACAGGTGGCATAAGATCGAGAGGTTCAGGAAAAATAACTTCATAAGGTCTAGAGGGGTGGACAAAGAATCTTCGCAAAGTCGTGAAGAGTGATTTCAATCCAAGTCATTGTATCTAGAAGGGCATGTAGAAAAGGATCAGCCCATTGCTGATTCACAATCGGAAGAAGCAAATTTGAGAGGAAAAATTACTCGCAAAGTCTGAACTTGTGATTCAATCACAACCATTGATCACGAGAAGAACGAGGATTGTAGATATGGTCCTGAAGCATTCACTGATTCAGAAATTGGGAAAAGGAGGAAGAAACTTGTGAAAGTCCCAAAGTGCGGGGTCATGAAGGGAGTTGGTCCATGGTCGTAGTCTATGGTCACATCAATGGAGGATCTTAGCATCAATATCTAAGGTCGTTAGTGTAAAATCCAAAAGTTCTAAGCAGAAGGTCCACAGGTGCCACATAGAGGGTGCCGAGGAAGTGAAAAGGGAATGTGTCAAGTTGAAATCAGTTCCATCCGAAGCCCCATGAGTCATTCGACTCGATGACTTGAATGATCCTAGACCAAGAGGTCATTCCATCCCCGAAGGAGAGACCAGAAGGGAGGGATGTTGGTGTTAGAGTGGTATAAAAGCTCAATTATGAGAGCTTGATTTCTCTCAGGCAAAGGGAAAGAGACAAAGGAGCTGATGCAGAATTGATTTATGTAAGCCAGGGAGACAGAGTGTGATGCTTTGTTGGAGCTGTTGCAAGGCATGCAACAAATGGTAAGAAACCAGGTGGGTTGTATACAAAGAGAGATGGCCATTGATGGTCATAAACATGGATGAGGATAAGTGCACTCGCAGAAGAGAAAGGCAGAGATGGACATGGAGGACAGTGAAATTCGAGCGCAGATGGAGGAGATATCATTCAAGATACAAGATGAGTCAAAGGTACAATGGAGGTATGAATGGCCTTTGAAGAGGACAACCAAATGGCCTGTTTAGAAGTTATTGGCCAGGAGGCAACAACAGATGTTAAAGAGGTGGCTCAGGCATGTTGAAAACCTTAGTCATGAGGGAAAGAGATCTAGAAAGAGTCTCATAGAATGCTAGGTGGGCAGAGGAGACATCCCATATTTTCATGTGGAAAAGGGAGAAGAAGTGAGCTCAACTAAGAGTTAATTGGCAGATGAGGAGGCATAAGAAAAACCTCACTCAGATGGATATTCACGCAAAATTGTGAGCTGCGTGAATGAAGATGATGACAAGTTAGAAACTTTCATCACAGTGAAGGAGGAGGATTAGAGGGACGTTTTGATCATTGGATGAGTTGAGATATTCCTACCAAGCGGCCGAGGAGAGGCTAACACAGATGTTGTAGAGGCGATAGGGAGACATCTAGCAGATACTGTCAAGAAGGATAAGGAACATATACTGAGGTCTATCCCAATAGAAGAAGAAGAGCATTCAGCAGGATCACTCGACGTTTTTAGCCAAGAAACTAAACAGGAGATGATTGCATCACTGGAGTCTGCAACAAAAGAATAAGCGGACAACATAGATTTTGTTGGTTCGTGTGAAGAATTAGAAGGTCTTGAGAGGATAGTGGTAGTGAAAAGTGTGCACATCCAACAGGCTAAGTTGGAAATAGATGAAGGACCACACCAGCATGAGGAGAAGTTGGAAGAAGCTTAAATAGGAACAACCGAAGAATTGGAAAGAGAGAATCTGTCAGGAGAAGTGGTAGTTGAGCAATAGTTCAGTGATGAGGATTTTATAGGAGTGAAGACTGCAGTAGAATGGCAAGTTAAGGCCACAAGGGAATAATATGTCTTGGAAATCAATGTGATTTTCCCATCGACAAGAAGTGAGTGCAGCAAGCTAGTCTACAATAGAAGAACCAACTGATGGACCAGCTGGACGAGGTGATAGAGGAGATAAGAAAGTTGATGTCAGAGTCAATAGAGGAATTGGACAAGAAGAGAAAGATGGATGAAAGGAAACTTGCACAAGCAACATGGATGATGCAGGAGTAGCAGTGGTGAAAAAAAGGAGCCGAGAGACAACTCTAGGAGAAATTTTGGGATCCAGGTGGATTTCAGCCATGTTGGAGAGATCATGAGTAGGAGCTCATGATTTTTGCTGATGTGGAGTATGTTGCAGGAGCATCGCTCCATCTCAGCACGTGCTAGATAATCAACATGCATGGTGTGCATTCAAGGAAGGAGAGGTGTCATCCTCTTATTTTTTCCTTGAGAATCCAAGGCATGATCCATGCATTAATTGAAGACAAGCCGGAAGAGCCAAATCGTGCTTTCGCATAAGATGGAGATAAGGTTTCCATTAATAGGCTGATGACGAAGTGGATCTACGTCTGATTTGGAGCAGAATCACCATCATTGTAATTTGGCCTTTCGATAGGCATTAGGGATGGTTATCTGACACCATTAGTTAGCTTGATGCCATCTTGTATAAATAATTGTGTTGTATGCCTGATAGAGGTTAGACGACAGGTTTTTGAAGCTAGATGAAAATTATATAAGCCAAAGGAGGAAGTTGATGAGAGCCGAGACTCAGTTGCAGCTCGGACTCCACCATTGTAAATTGACGTTCCACCATTAATAGAAAATGACATTTTTTCCTGTTTTATCTTTCTGTGTAATGGGTATTGTGTTATGAATTTATTTTTACATGTTCATGAATTGTAGATGGATGTTAGAAATCGTCTGCAGGGATAGATATACAGTTTCCTATCCGAGAGTGTGTTAAGTTAATTCTGGTTCTCTAGGCTAAGTGAAAGGAGTGCACGACAGAGAGGGGAAAATCTATAAGCTAACACAAGGAGTGTGGGTCTAAACTCAGTTGAGTTAGAAGAGAATTTTCCAGGAGGGCACACTAGATTAATTTACAGACTCGAGAAGAAATTTCAAGGTGGTTAAGTCCCTTCAAAATAAAGACTGTGTGGGGAGAAGCATAGTTCAAAGTTACTGAACACCCTGGAATACTCTTCCAAGAGAGCATAGAACTTGCATGAGCATACCTAGGAACTACATGGTTGAAGGTGTAGGAGAATACTAGAATTGTTGAACATTCTGGTGAAGGAAGGATTTGCAACAAGTTCAATGGAAAAGAAAAGGACATGCCTTAAAAGTTTCCATAAGGTTGAGAGAGAAGTCGACAAAGAACTGAAACAAGCATAAGGGGTGCACCTAAGATGTTGAGATTTTTCCTTATAATCTTAGGAAGCAGAGCGAGAAATTGCCAATAGGTCACAAGAATCTCACAAAGGAACTTGGAACCTTAGAGGTTCTCAAGCCGACCAAAGTTGCTGAAGAGTTGCACAGATTTCTGCAAGGAATGAAGAAAGCCTTCGAGAACAACCTAAATCTCAAAAGGAGAAATTACGTTAGGAGTGAAAATAATTTGATGAATTTCCAAAGGCTCGAAGACAGAGAGGTTACCCATTTTCTAGGAGGAGACAAGTGGCAGAATATCGAGAGGTTTGGGAGCAAGAACTTCATAAGGTCTGCAGGAGTGGATAGAGGATCTTCGCGAAGTCGCGAAAAGGGATTTCAATCCAAGCCGTTGGATTTGGAAGGGCACATTGAAAAGGATCAATGCATTGCTGATTTACAATCTAAAGAAGAAGAGTTGAGAGGATATAGGACTTGTGAATTTTGAACTTGCGATTCAATCATAGTCATTGATCACGAGAAGAATGAGGACTATAGATCTAGTCCTGAAGCATTCATCGATTCAGAAATCGATAAAAAGAGGAAGATACTCATGAAATTCCTGAAGTGCAGGGTTGTGAAGGGAGTTGGCCCATGGTCACAGTCTATGGTCACATCAAGGGAGGACCTTAGCATTGAGAGCTAAGGTCGTTGGCATAAAATCCAAAAGCACTAAGGAGAGGGTCCGCAGGTGCCACATAGTGGGTGCTGAGGAAGTGAAAAGGGTCTATGTTAAGTTGATATCAGTTCCATCCAGATCTCAATGATTCATTTGACTCGGTGAATTGAATGATCCTAGATCGGGAGGTCGTGCCAGCCCCAAAGGAGAGACCAGAAGGGGGGGAGGTTGGCATTAGTTAACCCACTTCTAACCACTTCTAACCATAGTAATTTCTCCATTAACTTTATTATTTAAAAAATTTATTTGGTATCCACTTTGATTTATAGTACACTCATCACTTTACTTTATTATTTAAATAATTTCTTCTTTGCAAACACTTTGACTACTTGGACTTTTTGGGGCTTCTATATGACTCATGAGGGTTCTCCAACTTGACATGGCCATAAATCTCTAACCGTGAGGACTTATGTGACATTCCACATACCACTAGAAATGGAATGACATGTAATATCCATCTATAATAATATTTCTTGCAAATATATCAAAACTTGTACCATTATTCATCAAACAAACTTGGGCCCATTGCCCAAACCTAGGTTCTCCAACTTCGCATGGCCATAACGCTCTAACCGTGAGGAGTTATGTGACGTTCCACATACCAATGGAAATGGCATGACATGTACCATCCATATAGAATATTCTTACCTTCAAATAAATTAAAACTCATACTATTATACATCAAACAAAATTTGGTCCATTACCCAAACCTTTGTGCTACTGGAATTCTCTACCGGACTTTGTCCAAGGGTTGACATCAATCAATAAGGGTTGAATTAAATCTAGAATATCACTCTCCAATGGTTGACATCAATGAAAACCAAAACTCCATACCAATTGTCCATCAACCTAAGCCAATTGTCTGACAATCTCCCCCTTTGGCATTGATGGCAACACCAGCATTGATGGCAACACTTAGTCATGATAACATTCATCCTTATACTCCTCATCAATGTTTCTATCTCTCCCCCTTTGAAATCAATGGAAAAGGGTATCTCCCTTTGGGGATGCTTCCCCTGACTGGACTCTCGTTGGGATTGCTCCCCCTATCTACATGCCTCTGTGGTCTCTCTCCAAGAATTTCTATCCTACATCTGATAAATCTCTCCCCCTTTGTCATCAATGGAAAAGGTATCTTTTTATATGGGGATTCTCCCCCTAACTGAACTATCCTTGGGGATACTCCCCATGACTGAACTCTTATTGAAACTGATCTCCCAACCTAAAATCTTATTGAAACTAATACTCTGAGTCTCTGGTGAAGATACTCAAAGGCTTCTCTTGGAAGCGGTTTTGTAAAGATGTCTGCCACTTGTTCTTTTGTGACCACATATTCAACTCTGATGTTCTTCTCTGCAACTTGTTCCTGTAGAAAGTGATACTTTATTGAAATGTGCTTCATCTTGGAGTGCATCACCGGGTTCTTTGAGATACTGATGGCACTTGTATTATCACAATAGATTGGGATGGGCTCATCATACTCAACTTGTATATATGTCAGAGTTTGTTTTATCCATAGAACCTGTGTACAACATGTTGCTTCTACAATATAGTCTTCCTTGACTGTAGATAAGGACATTGATGATATTTTCTTGCTTAACTATGATACTAAACACTCACCCAAGTAGAACGTTGCTCCACTTGTGCTTTGTCAGTCATCAATGAAACCTGCCCAATCTGTATCTGTGTAGGAAATAAGTGATATATCCTTTCCTTTTGGATACCATAATCCAAACTCTTTTGTTCCTTTGAGATATTTGAAAATCCTCTTCACTACTAATACATGTGATTCCTTTGGTGCTTCTTGAAATTACGTCACCTATCCAATTGCCTACATTACATATGGTCTAGATGTTGTCACATATAATAAGCTACCAATTATTGACATGTATTTCCTCTGGTCTGTAGAATTTGAATCATCATCTTTGCTCAACTTGCAACTGGTTTGCATAGGAGTGGTAACTAGTTTGCAATCCTCCATTCTGAACCTCTTTAGCATTTCTCTGATATACTTAGTTTGAGAAATAAAAATTCCTTGGTTGCTTTGACATATTTTAAGACCCAAAAAGAAGGATAGTTCTCCAAGTAATGACATTTCAAATTCATTCTACATATCCTTTGCAAATGTATGGCTTAACCTGTCACTAGTACTTCCAAAACAATATCATCAACATAAATTTCAATTAATAAAATACTACCTTGAGTTACCTTGATGTAGAGATTGTTGTCTGTGCTTCCTTTCCATAGTTCGTAGGGAGTTTTGTCATTGTTGTTTCTGAGCATTACTTTGTTTTGAATGTGAATTGTTGTATGCACTGCATGTGTCCAAAAAATATATGTCAATTTGGAATCCATTAGCATTGTTCGAGCCATTTACTATGTAATTATCATCTCTTATGATAATGTTCCTTTTTCTCTGAACCACTCTTTGAACCAATATATAAATCCATACTCTCATCCAATGTCATATATATATCCAAACCTACTAAGTATTCTTACGAATCCATCTTTGTCCATATTTTCCAAGACTCTACTTACACAATTGTCCATAATGATGACCCATTTATCACTATACTATCATGAAGTCTTGATTAATCTATCAAACTATACTTATGATAACTGACTGCTTTGTATTTGTCTTCTCAAAATTTGCAAGCTGCTCGAAGGATGGTTCTTTGGTCTGTCACAACTATCGCATAGACTCCCCCTATCTAATATTCATATTACCCGGGAGTCTCTAAGCCGGATAGCTCAAAACAATTATTTCTCTGATGTGTATTCATCATCATCTTCATTGGTAGATTCATCATCTCTCTGAGCTCTGACTTATTTATTTATGTCTGTGGATTCATCTTTCAATACAATGCCTAAAAGTAGAATCTCTTTAACATGTTCCTTATTTACTTGTCCTTCTTTTCTTTCAGTTATTTTCCAAACCTTTTTTTGTATAAGATCTTTCTTTTTCTCTATAGAATTTTCTTCATCTCATTTTATTTCCAATCTTATGATCTCTGGGACCTAGTCTTTGTTCACCTGTTCTTTGTGTTTTCTTATCCACACTTTCTTACATCTGATATCAGTGTTCTCTTTCATGGAAGTATCGATCATTCTTCTAAAATCACTATCTATGTGTCCATAGTTATGAAATTTGTAACATTCAATGTTACGTGGGGCCACATAGGCATTTCTTGCTTGAACATTTATTTTATAATCCCTACAATCTGCAACCTTATGTCCAAAGTTAGTACAATAAAAAAAATGACCATAAAATAATTAGGTAAACAATGACAATAAAAACAATGACCATAATCTGCAACCTTTTCTCTTACCGGATTAGGTAATCCTTACCAGATGACATCCATTTCTATTTTGTTATTCTTCTTCAATTCCTTCTTGGCTGCAATCTTTTCCCTTTTTGAACTATCATATCATGTAACAACTTATAGCCAAATATAATGCCTATGTTCCTATAAAAATACTTTTGTCCTTATGCTCCACATCTCATACTTAAAACCATTATGACCATTAAACATTGGTACTCCATTCTCAAAACAATCCATGATCTCCTTCCAGTGGTTAAACTATTTCCTGAAGGAACCAACTCTGATATCAATTGTTGGATTACTGAGAGGGGGGTGAATCAATAATAGATAAATTTAATCATTTTCCACCATAAAATGCAAGTGTTAGATCAAGGTAGAATTATCATCCAATAGTTGCAGAGTAAATAAACAATGAACAAATGAGCAATCACACACATACACAATACACCAGTGTTTTATGTGGAAACCAAAAGTGGGAGAAAACCACATAATTTTTTTTCTTATATGTCTTTAAGAATTACATTCATTAGAAGCACCAACTTCCTATTTTTTCCAGCTGCAACTGGAAGGAGGCTGCAACCCCCTAGTTTCTCAGGCTACAACCTGAGGGAAGATCCAAGTCCCCAATTCTATGGCTACAACCAAAAGGAGGCTACAACCCCCTATGTTCTCCA
>ML833962.1:0-29366 GCA_009831015.1 Picea engelmannii | reverse complement strand
AGAATAAATGGGTTTACAAGTTGCAGGAAGAAGATGGAGGAGAAAAGTGGTACAAGGCTAGACTTGTTGTAAAGGGCTTTGCACAAAAGAAAGGTATAGATTTTGATGAAATATTTTCTCCTGTTGTTAAAATGACTTCAATTAGGATTATTTTAAGTCTTGTGGTAGTAGAAGATTTGCATCTTGAACAGGTAGATGTAAAAACAACTTTTCTCCATGGGGATTTGGAGGAAGAGATTTATATGCAGCAGCCATAGGGGTATGAGGTCAAAGGGAAGGAGAATTTGGTATGCAGGTTGAAGAAGAGATTGTATGGCCTAAAGAAAGATCCAAGACATTGGTATTTGAAGTTTGACAGGTTTATGACAGAACAGGGTTATAGTAAATGTCATTATGATCACTGTGTTTATTTTAAAAAGCTAGAAAATGGAAGCTTTGTTATCTTGCTATTGTATGTAGATGACATGATTGTTGCAGGGACTAATATGCAGGATATAAATGTGATCAAGAAGAAATTAGCCAATTCATTTGTGATGAAGGATTTGGGTGCTCCAAATAAAATCCTTGGCATGAGAATAACAAGAGACAAGAAAAATCGCAAACTGACATTGTCTTAGGTTGAGTACACAGAAATGGTGTTGGAGAGGTTTAGAATGCAGAAAGAAAAACTAGTTAGTACACCTTTGGCCAGCCATTTCAAATTAACTAAGGAAATGTGTCCCAAGACACAAGAGGAGATAGAATACATGTCCAGGGTCCCTTATTCATCAGCAGTTGGCAGCTTGATGTATGCCATGGTTTGCACAAGACCAGATATTGCACATGCAGTGGGAGCTGTGAGCAAGTATATGAACAATGCATGTAAAGAACATTGGGAGGCAGTAAAGTGGATTCTCAAGTATTTGAGAGGTACTACTACACATGCATTATGTTTTGGAGGTTCATACACTTTTCTACAGGGATATGTTGATTCAAATATGGCAGGTGATAAAGACAGCAGGAGGAGCACCACAAGGTATGTTTTTACTATAGGTGGAACAACAGTAAGTTGGATTTTGAAACTGCAAAAGGTTGTTGCACTTTCAACAACAGAGGTAGAGTATGCTGCTGCTACAGAGGCTAGTAAAGAGATGATTTGGTTACAAAGGTTTATGGAGGAATTGGGAAAGAAGCAGGAGAACAACCGGTTGTACTGTGACAGTCAGAGTGCCATTCACCTTGCAAATAACTCATCCTTCCATTCGAAGACTAAGAATATACATTTGAGGTACCACTTCATATGATCCACCTTGGAAGATGGACAATTGAAGCTGGAAAAGATACACACTAGCCAGAATCTTGCAGACATGTTAACAAAGGGAGTAACCAGGGAGAAACTGAGTTCCTGCTTAGTTTCAGTTGGCCTTTAAGAATGAGGATGAAAATGAGAAATTTGCCATGTCCAAGAAGGTTTAGATTCCAACATATACAGTAGTGGTGGAGTTGTTGAGATCAATCTAAAAGTGGGATATTGTTGGTTGTGGAGCCTGATTATCTTCCTGATTCAGAGGTCCTTGCTTTCAGCTCTGTTTATACCCCATGAAGTATTTACACCCCAAAAGTATGTACACTCTTCCACGCGGGGGAGTGCAGAGGGGGGGTACCCCCTCTGCGGGGTTCGAGGGGAGTATCCCCCCAGTCGGGGGGGTCTGGGGGAAAGTGGGCCCCTAGCGGGGGTTCGGGGGAAAAGCCCCTGAAGCAAAAATTTCCTTGTAAAAGTATATTATAAGGTCGCAGATCTAATGGTAGAGATTATGTTAGGGTTTTTTTCCCTAGAAGGAAACCCTCTTTTATGAGGGAAATGTATTGCGGCTATGTATGATGGTGAATATTGTATTCTGAGAGAGGATACTATGAGATAAAGAAGAGAAAGTTACAGCGGGTTTTGTTGTAGGTTGTATCCCTTCATTTGTTGGATAATAATAAATGAAGGACCTGACAATTTCTCTGGTGGGCGTAGCCCACACTGGGTGAACCACGTAAATATGTGTCTCTCTTGTATTGTGTGTCTTCTGTGTTTTGTTTCTGCATTTGTTTTATTTTATTGCTCCACGGTCCTGTTTTTCTAACACAATCCTGCTCTCAATACTCCATGTGTAGGACCTGTGGGCCTCGAGAACTGATCTCCTGGTTATCCCTAAAAATCAAGGATAACATCTGGCTCCAACTCGGGGACATGTGCTCATCGTAGAGTGCATGAGGACCTCAACATATTTGGCATAACCTGTAGACCTACTCAAACTTAATAGGGGCATCAGTAACAAAATGGGGCAGTAATTCCACCCCAGCATACATAGATATATATAAAAACTAAAAGAAAACAATCAACAATGCAAATGTGAAAGAAACTAACATGAAATGAAAATGGTATAATACACGAAGAATGCCTACTTACCTACACTTACCTATGAAATCAGGTCCCCCCACCTTGGTGGGTTTTGAGGAGGTGCCAGCTGATAGGTAATGGGTGCCTTCTTCCCTCCAGAGTGCATAGATAATATGAGTCGTTAACTTATTCCATTCCAACTTTGAAGGTTCTGAGCCATGACTCAGTGCTTCCTTTTACATTAGTTGGCTCTCTTTTCTGGGTATCCCACATCCATACCATGTCTCCCTCCTTGTACCTTATGACTTTGTATTTGGTCATTCCTTGGACAACCCTGGTGTATTGTGCTGAGGGAGGGGGTTGGGCTTCTGCTGTAAAAACCTCTTGTTGAGACAGGTGGATTTGTATGTCATCTTCATGTTTCTTTAATATCTTCACCATCCCAATTTCTTTGTTCTTGAATTCATCTAGGATTTTTTGGTATTCTTCTCTCTTGGGACATTTGATCTAATCAAATTCCTCCTCTGTTGCAAAGGGCATGTCTTTTGGAGAATAATTTTGAAGAGTTTGTATCATCTTGTTTTGTGCTTTGTCATTATTGACGGGGTGAGTAATATCCTGTACATGGTCCCCAGTTATTGGCACATTGAGAAGATGACCTACCGTTCCATTTTTCAAAGGCAATTGTAAGAATGTAAGGTCCATCTCAAGGGAGCCACCTAACATTGCACCACACTTCCTAGATAAAAACATTCCCCACACATCTGGGACATCAACCACCACAATGTCAACATGGACCATCTTTTCAGGGTACTCCTTCAGGTGAACTTCAACATTCTCAACCACCCCATGTGTGGGTATGGCTTTATATTCGAAACCACATACATTTCTATAAGGACATGTGACCTTTAAACCCACTTGTCGCATGACTTTGAGTGGCATCATGTTGGCACCAGCACTTATGTCTAACATGAAATTGTTGAGGCTTTTGTCGTTCATTGTCAAAGTCATTAAGAAAGGAGGGTTTTCACCATATTGGACCCTGAAGTGATCATCTTGCAACATAATAGGGGGGTCCATAGGCTCATATAATCCTGAATAGAAAGTGTCAAATCATTCCTTGATGGATGGGATCTTGAATGCTTCTCTTAGGGGGACGTTTACATGCATATTTGATAATGCCCCTTTGAAATCAAAGTCCAGGTCAACCTTTCCAACCTTGGATGTCTTGGGAAGAATCATTTCCAAGGGCGGGGGCTTTCCCTGGTCAGCAGTTGGTTGTTTCAAATTCTTTCTTTTGTACACCTGAAATTCTTGTTTCTTTAGCTTTTCTCATGATTCTTGATCCATATTGTTTATCATTGCCATCCTTGTTGATCTGGCTACTTCTTTCATCACTTCCTGATGCTGTGCATATGTCATATTTATCTAAGGAAAGTTCATGAAACAATCCATGTTGTTAACTTGTTGATGGCCACTATTGTAGGGGCACTCATGTTCCCAATGTGCTTCGTTGCATTCCAGGCACCAAGGATTTTCATCAACAATGTTTTCAGGGGCCAAAGTGTTTGGAACTTCATGCTCATTCTTTGGTTTATAAAATTGGCCCCCTTTCTGGTATTCCCCTTTGTACGGGACCCTGGGTGCCTGGGTCTAAGATATTTCCAACTTGACGATCCTACTCATCATTTCCCCTTGATGTTTTATGATACCATCCATAGAAGCTTGTTGTTTGGCGATACTGGTACATAGATCTGAAGTAGGCTCAACATTGTGAACTATCTTTGGTTTAGTGTCTATCCTCCCCCTTGGGTTAGCAAAAGGCCCAATCTTGGATGACAGGAGGTTCCCTTCTATTTTGGTAGTGAGCTCTTGGGCTTCTTGAATAGACTGGGGATTTTTGTCTCTAAGAAGATACCCTAGTTGGCCATTGAAAGATATGGTATAAACATGGACGAGATAGTCATCTTTCGGATGATGGCTTTTGGGAATTCTTTGCAGTAAAGTCTTGAATCTGGTGTGGAACTCTCGAATAGACTCATTTTCATATTTGGAAAGGTTATTCAGTCATGTGAGAAGCATATTAGGGTCTTCTTTGACACTCCATATTTTGAGAAAGGCCTCTTCAAGTATGTCCATAGTTTTGATGCTTCCATCAGGAAGGCTTAGGTACCAATGCCTTGAGACATCATAAAGAGTAGCAGAGAACAACTTCATGACTAGATCTGCAGCATCATCGCTAATGGGGTGAAGCTGAAAGAATTCCAAAAAGTTTTGCATATTCTCTTTGGAATTGATTGCATCAGTACCACTAAATTTAGGCAACTACTTCTCTTACTTGGGTGGCATTTTCCTAAGGTAGCCATGTATGGCTAACATGTCTAATGGCTTGAAAATAGTAGATGACCATTTTCTTTGATTGTTGGCTGGGTTCGTTGTAGAGGTCTAAGAGCTAGACATGATTCTTAAAGGAAGGCTCTTCCTGAAAAGTGATTTGACAACGGGAGATTTCAAGGGAGGCTTCCTTCTGAAAGACAAAGGAGGATTATTGAATCTCCTTTTAGTTTGTGGAGTTTCCAGATAGTTTAATTGAAAGTACCAAAGAAAAGGGGGAAAACACCCTAGTGGAGTCGCCAGGTAAGCTTGTAAGAAAAGGTCTTTGAGGCAAGGCTTACTGAAAATATCTGTCATTTGAGGAGAATTGACTCAGTGTTCCCCCGTAACGATGCCAAAATGTTATCGCACAATTTGTAGCTAGGTCAAATGGCTATAAAATATAAGGCCAAACTGGTGTAACAGGAACCTATCCCACCCAATGTCACCACGATGGGGAGGTTATTTCTCTTTAGGGATGTTAGGCCCAGGGGAGACATCCCCGGTAACCTAGATTTTTGAAGAGGCAAAAGCTAAAAGGACAAAGGTAAAGTTTCCCCTTACAGGTCACCACCAAAAATAGATAGTCTGGCTAAACAACCAATAATGAAGTGAAGTCCCAAAGAAGAACACCTACCTAAAACAAAGAAACAACAAACCAATATATGAAAGCTATGATTCAATGGGTTAGTACTTCATAAGACTATCTAATATTTAAATAAGCAATTTTGGCAATAAATATTGACGAAGTCAATGTTTATCAATATAGCAATGCAAATAATATTACTTCCTCAATAGATACTGAAATGACATGGAATTCAATGTAAAAAATCAACACACCATTAATTAATGCCTAAATAACCATTCAATTACTTCCTAAACAAGACGTTGTTGCATAAAGATGAGATATTCAAGTATGATGTCAGCAACTTTAGGGTTAGCATCTAGTTAGGGTTTCAATTTAGAAAAGAGTTTGAGAGTTTGTTTGATCACTTTCACTTCAACGTTGGAGGTATAAGATCAATGCCTTTGGGATAATGGAGTCAATTTAATAGAGGATGCATGGGTTGAAGGAGGACGCCTAAGGAATAGAAAGAAAATTTCTAAAGTGTTGTTATGGCAGGGCCCCAGAATTATATCCCTAGGGGAGAGAGGCATAGTCCGGTGTTTCTAAAGCAAGGCCTCATTCTCTTTCCTCCTTCCTTAGGTTAACTTGGCAAAAACGTCTAGCATGAAAGATAAATCAATACAAGAGAGTGCAGTGAGGGAGAGTGTTGCTACAACAAGGCTCTATCACTAAACCCTAGAAGAAGGACGGCCCTAGGTGTAGATAACCTAGGCCTGGGACGTCTCCTCCTTCTTGATCTCTGGAAAGTACATCTAGCTCAGGAAGAAGAAGAAATGAGAGTGTAGTTATGGCTAGGCTCTTCCTTCCTTCTTCAATGGATGAAAATTTCTCTTTTAGGGGACATGAGACAAGGACCTACTTGTGTGCTTTCCACCTAGGGTTTTGATTAAGAAAATTATAAATACATGTAATAAAATAATACTACAACCATTCCATAAAAAAGTTTTGCAGAAAAATACTTACAATTCATCAAGAAATAACCATGCAAACCTTAGTTGTAACACCTTCCTTCAAGAGAAAACCATAAAATGCCAAGAAATGCCTTCCTTCAACAAGTGTGCCTCACTAAACCAGCAAGGATACCCAAGTAGGGTGCTAAAATCAGACATCACTAATGAGTGAGTGATGTGTTATGATAAAATGACGCTAAAACTCCTCAGTATATACTGTATCAATGACCTTAATTAACGTTTAGGTCATGAAAAGGCCGACAAGGCCATAATACTATTTTTACATTAAATTTTCAAATTAAACCCCTAACTGAGCTGTAAGAAAGGTAAAATCCCCTTCAAGGGAGGCGCTAGCCCCTTTTAGGGTAGATGAGACATCTAGGAGCAAAACGTTATCCCCCCAAGGGCTTCTCCAACATGCCACACATGCCACCGCTGCCCAGTCTGCCTCCATGAATTTCCATGAAGCTGGATGATGTCATGGTGAGGATGGGGGCGTCACGAGCCTTCCAAGGCCAATGTTCCACTAAAAAGGGGTCATTCCCCCTAGGTCGGGCTCCGCCAAAGTGCCTTTGATGGAACATCCTCTTCTTCTCCAGTGCAAGAACCTAATCAACCATTGTCCTGTCTTTGCCCCCTGATGGGGTCTCAACATCCATCTGGTGGGCTCTTCAGCCCCATGGAGGTCGGAACTGATCATCTCCCCATGTGTACTAGTCCAAATGGTACTTGTTCATTGAGTATGATCCTGCACATCAAAGGCTACACCCTCCATGGGCTCATTAATCGTCGGGATCATAGCAACGTTAATCATGTTTCATCATCAATATTATCAAACATATGCATAAGACCCTAATACATCAGTCAATAGCTCAAAGACATTACAAAAACCTACAATACAAGACTGGAGAAAAAGACAAGACGTCCTATTGGGCTAGTATCCACAAGAAAGGGGAAGTTTCTAGGAAGGTTTCATCCAAGCCATGTAAGTGAGGTGATGTGGCTAAGGGATGTCCAGACATGTGGGTGAAGTGAGAGCTAGGGATGCATGATGTTATCTGTGGGTGAATTTGTAGAAAGTGAGAGGTACCTACCATGGATGCAAATTTTTCCAAGCTCGCTCTTGCCTTTATTATTTTCTTTTATTTTCTTTTTCTTCTTCTTTTTCTTTTATTCAAGGGCTAACCAGAGGACACTGCCTTGGCATGGTGACCAGAGCTAACAGTGTTACCCACAAGTACTTTCATGGATATGAGAAGGTTGGCTCGTGATAAGACCCCCTTTCCCTTGGCCATGCAGCCAAAGGTCACTGCCCTGGCGTGGTAACCAGATGGTGGCAATGTCATTATGTTAGGTACCCATGAACCTAATAGGATAGCTCGTGATGAGACCCCCTATCCTCTTGACTAGGTCTTGTTTGTATTTTCCGGGTCCCTCTTGTTTCTTACTGAGAGGATTTTTATTGCCTTCTCAAGGAGCCCTGGGCGAAGCATCTCGAGGTTTTATTTCTAGGCTTTTATCTTTTACCAACTACTTTTACCTTCTGGGCCTTTAGCCCCTTCTTCCCACGAGATAAGGTGCAATCCTACAAACAGGTCAACTCAATGCCCGGACAAGGGGAATGGGATAGGTGAGTGAGAGATAAGATGAAATGGTGGTTCTATGCTGGGAGTGCATGATGGCTTTTCATAAATCCCCCAGTGGCAAACCCATACCTATGGGAATAGGCTTGCTAGGATACCCTGTCAATCTCCCAGAGCATGGTCAAGTGGGCTAATGTAAGATCCAAGTGATTGTTAGAGATAAAAGGAATCAAATGCATATATTTAAAGGTTTTAATGATAAAAAGTGACACATACCATGATACCTGGACCAATTACCTCATGAAGAAAGAACCTCGTCTAATACAAGACCAAGCCGATGGTGATGGATGTTGTTGTTGTTGACAAGATAAAGTTGATTGAAAATGAGAAGGATGGGCCCTCCAGGGTCATGCTCAGGTCAATCCTTCTCTTGGTACTCCATGTCTAGGACCTATGGGCCTTGAGACATGATCTCTTGGTTATCCCTAAAAATCAGGGATACCAGGACCTACGCCATGCAAGCAGTGGTTGCTACAGGTTTCCAAGTCTTTTTTTTTCCACATGAGGGTTGGATCATGACCATTGATCAATTGTCCTTCTCTAGACCTAACCCTTCATTAGGGGCAATCGCAGTCCCGATGATTGGCAATCCCAAACTAGGCATCATCAACGTAGGGGTTGGTTTGTGCCCATCTTTGATGGGTACTTTCGATTAATCGCCTCCTCAAGGCAATGTCAAGTTCGTATCAGACCACCATAAGGTTGAGATTTTCTAAATTTTGTCATTGTGCACAACTTACTTCAACGATCCATGGATTCTTCCTTCCCCATCAGCCATGATGGAAGGGACAAGGAACCATGGTATGTCCATTCCCTTTTCTACGACAGAGGCAACGTACTCTTTAGTCCAGCAAGTTTCATCCGACACCGATCTGACTCCTGCACAAGAGTTAGATCTGATCCTAGAGCCTATTTGGGCTCAAGGTTCCCTCACTGGTACCGATTCGTTAGACTTAGTCTTGCCCTCAGGCAAAGCAACCATTGAAGCAATGACTAGTATGGAAAAACCCTGGGACGATCTGCATCATAGATCATACTTCCTCCCAGAGTTAAGTAGAATTGAAACAGGGGAATTCACCTTACTATGACTGGAGATAGGTCTTGTCCTATCAATCCCTTGGCTACACATGAGGTTTATGCTAAAGGTAATATGGAAACTATCGCTGAAACTATATCAATTAATATCTCCAAAACCCCTGGCATTATGGAGAATGTTTTCATAAGAGCTTATTGTTCCCCCGAAGAGATTCAAATCTCCATAGACTTATTTAAAGAATTCTGCGATGTTTTTTCTTGGTCTTGTGAGGAAATTCCAGGCATTGATCCAAAAATATTTGAACATGAAATCACAACTTATCCATATGCCAAGCCAGTTCGGCAGAAGCTTCATCCAGTTAATCCCAGGAAAGTAGCAACCATTAAGGTTGAAGTCAAGAAACTACTCAAAGTCAGGTTTATCTATCCTATCCATTTGACCCAATGGGTGTCAAATCCTATGTCAGTCAACAAGAAACATGGCACAATTCATGTATGTACGGACTTCTATGATTTGAACAAGGCCTGTCCAAATGATAATTTTCCCACACCATTCATTGACCAGATCATCGATGAATGTGCAAGTTGTGAGGTCTTTTCTTTCATGGATGGTTTTTCAGGATATAATCATATACAAATAAAACACGAAGACCAACACAAAACTGAATTCATTTGTCCATGGGGTACATTTGCCTATTGTAAGATTCCTTTTGGTCTCAAAAATGTTGGAGCTAACTTCCAACGGGCCATGTCTTTTGATTTCTATGATCTCAAGCATATATTCTAAGCCTATTTAGATTATTTATCATCACAATCTCGCAAGAGAATAGATTATCCCACACCCCTCTAACTTATCTTTGAGCAATGTCGCTACTTCCGCATTCACTTGAATCCAAAAAAATGAACCTTTTGCATAAAATCAAAACGTTTCTTAGGTTTCATAGTGTCAACAACAGGGATCATGGTCGATCCTCTCAAGGTTGAGGCAATAGTTCAATTTCCTTCCCCACGCACAATCCTTCAACTTCAGAGTCTACAAGGAAAGGTGAACTTTTTGAGGCGTTTCATCGCCAACTATGCCGAGATTACAAAGGGATTATGCGCTTACTAAAGAAAAATGTTCCTTTTCTTTGGGACGATGCCGCTCAAAGCTCCTTCAAAACGTTGAAACATGCCCTCACAACTACCCCTATGCTTCGGCCACCCAATTATAACAAAGATTTCTTATTATACTTGGCTACAGCAGAGTCAACCATCGGCATGGTATTAGTTCAAGAAGATGATTTTCTCTTAGAATATGTGATCTATTACCCAAGATTAGGTATCATCAGACCAGAATGCAACTATTCTCATATCGAAAAACTTATGTTGGAAACAATCCATGATGTCCAACGGTTCCATCATTATGTTATGTTTCGCAAGACCACCGTCATTGCCATTGTGAATCCATTTCAATACATGTTGAAATGACGGGTAATCGGTGGAAAGATCAGTAGATGGATAATCGTCCTCTAGGAATTTGACTTAGATTTCATTTTGATGAAATCCAAAAAGCCACTGGTCTTTGCAGAACTTATTTTGGAACTTCCGATCGAGTCAGGTGATGTTGTGCCCGAAGAATCGTCTATTCGAGGAGATATGTTTCTGATAGCATCTTCAAACCTCTGGTATGGAGATATTATTGTCTATCTCTAGACTTTGAAGTGCCCTGCCTCTACTTCTCATGATGAATGTCGCCATATATGTCATTAGGCCAATAATTATCTCATCCTCGAGGACACTCTCTATCGTCGAGGTGTAGATTGCATTCTTCATTGATGCCTCACTCATGAAGAAGTGAAAATCATGCTTAATGATTTCCATACTAGAGCATGTGGCAGTCATTTGTCTAGGTTGGAAATAGCCCAAAATATTTTATGAGTCGGTTACTTATGGATGACACTAATCAAAGATTGTATCAAATCAGTCAAGAAGTGCCACCCATGTCAGATCTTCTCTCGGAAGATGAGGGCACATCCCACTCCCATGTTTCTTGTTATCACGGTTGGTCCCTTCACCAAGTGGGGGATTGATTACACTACATGCAACCATCCTTCAGCAAGGGGGAAACATTATATCATTGTATCCATAGACTACTTTACGAGGTGGGTCGAATCTATGCCAATGTTTAAAGATGATGGAGAGACTGTAGCTCTCTTTTTGTTCAACCAGATAATCGCAATGTTTGTCGTCCTGAGAGAGATTGTCACTGACCATAGCAATCACTTTCATAACCAAATGATGACCAACTTAACATCAAATCTTGGGTTGCAGCAAGAACATTTGTCACCCTACTACCCCTAAGCAAATGGTCAGGTGGAAGCTGTAAATAAATCTCTTAAGACCATCCTACAACGAACAATCAATTCGGCGAAGTCAAATTGGCATTTGATGTTATACTCGGCAATATGGGCTTACCAAACATCTATTAGGACTGAAACTAGTTTCTCACCTTTTCAACTTGTTTATGGGCTGGAAGCAATCTCGCCTATAGAATGTCAGATCTCGTCCCTAAAGTTGGTAGTATAGTTACTGCCAGACACTTCTCCACTTGAAGAGCGGTTATTATACCTTGAGCAGCTCAATGAGAACCATTGGGGTGTGGCCCTAGACAACGAGGCTCACAAACAAAAAGTCAAGTGTCAGTATGATCGGTTCATTCATCCTTGGATTTTCTCTTAAGGCGAGCTTGTCCTAGTCTATGACCAAGATAAGGACTCGCTGGGGGCAGGAAAATTCAAACCCATGTGGTTCGGACCTTTCATCATAAAAGAGATTCTAAAAAAGGGCACTTATCGTCTGGTAGACTTTGAGGGAAATGCTTTGGTGGAGCCTAGAAATGGGCTCTACCTCAAGAAGTATTACTCATAGGTAGGTCGCCTTGGGTCACATTTTGTAACATATCTATATTCTTTGTACTATCACTTTCTGGTTTCTTTTGGTTTTATGGACGTGTCATTTTTTATGTTATCTTTTGTCACTGTGGTAGATGTCAAGTGAATCAGAGGTGTTCATTGGGTACGCAGACGGCGCTAACCAGCACACTCAGAGGCTTGCCTCTGCAAATTGGGTAATTTTTACACCTCAGGGCCAGTTATTATCTTTAGGAGGTATATGTTTAGGCGACACCACAAAGAATGTCGCCGAATATAGCGCAGTTATTGAGTTTCTTCGTGACGCCTTTTCATTTTGTATCTCTCATCTCCGAGTCTATTTAGATGCTCATCTAGTTGTGTCTCAGTTAAATAGAGTCTATCATGTTCATGATCCTACTTTACACCGACGATTCCTTAGGGTATGTATCTTAGAATGAATCTTTGATTATATTACATATTTTCATGTTCTTAGGATATTAAACCAAGTTACAGAAACTCTAGCTAATCAAATCTTAGACTGACATCTCCCACACATATAAAAAAAGACATACACATAAACATGCAAATACATTTTTAAAGGAAAATATGATCCATAAGACATAGAAATCCATATATAATATCAAAATCACTAGAGTACATAGGTGGATGCAAGAACCTCAAAAATATGACCAATAACGAATCATGGGGCTTATGCCCTCAAAACATATATACAAGTAGTTCTCTCAGCATGTGAAAAGTCCAGACTAACTAAGGTCAGGGCATGTGGGCCTTGTTGTAATGATCAACAGCGTTTGCCAAACGCCAAAAAAGTTGGACCCATGTCTGTGGTGCCCCCACTACATGAGGCTGCATAGATGGTGGCAGATCCTCAATCTCTACCATGGGGACTGTGTGAGTGAGCGAGGTAAAATTTTGCTCGACTCGTCTCAGAACCCTCTCAGCCTCACCGGCTAGAATCTCTCCTACTATTGTTAGGTCCCCTGTAGCGGCGGGTGTGGCCCCTGGCCAAGGACGTCGTGTGTTCCTCGCATAATCTATAGGTCGCACTGGTCCAACATCTGCACATAATAGACACATATCTATCAAATGCTCTGGTATAAAAAAAAATGATATATATAAAAAAAAACAACATAAAAATTACATATGTTTAACAAAAAAACAAAACGATGCAAACTTACCCATCTCTCCTCGCTCCTCACCTGGAGGTACCGGTATCTCACTCCTCACCGGGAGGTACCGGTATCTCAGGGTCTCTCGAGAAGTCAATCCCAACATAAGGGTAATCTTCTATGAATGGGATTTATCATGACAACCAAGAAAAAA
This sequence comes from Picea engelmannii, assembly GCA_009831015.1. NCBI lineage: Eukaryota > Viridiplantae > Streptophyta > Pinopsida > Pinales > Pinaceae > Picea > Picea engelmannii. The sequence goes on along the minus strand of ML833962.1, from coordinate 16,134 downwards.
AGTTGTCATCAAAGGACTCATTGGTCCTTCCTGCCCCCTATTGTGGCAGCAACACTACCCATCTGCATATCGCAGGAAGAGACACCTAATGCCCTCGTACCACCTCTCGAGGACTGAAACTAGGCACTCTTTCAAAAATGAAAGAGAAAAGAATGGTTCCAAACCCAAATTTCCTCTGAGTCCATGACTGGCAGTGTGTCAACTGTCTCTTCATACAGTCCAATAATATGGTTCTCCAATCAAAAATTTTTGCATTTAAGCACTAAACTGCACAGTTCATCTGTGCACAGGAAGCCTGATGCAAAGCGCCAGACCTTGTAATTCGCCCGATAAGCAACACTATCACCTGCAATGCTAAGTCTGAGATCTTACTTATCGACACTTGCGAGCTCGTCCTGTCTATACCCACCTCACAATAGAGTCCAATCAACTCTGGTATGTTGTGAGGCCCCGAGGGAAATGTACAAAAGTTGACTAGTTCCCCTCGCCGAGAGAGGCCAGTCAAAAAGTATATGTCCTCGATCATTGGCACCAGCAACTTCTCCTCTAGCATAAAGGCCTCTGCATCAGGATGCCAATAATCAACCAAAGCATTCAATAGCCTAGGTTGTGCTCGCATGAAAGGACATAGGAAAAATTTTAGCAACCCACATTGCATTAAGGCAGCAATAGCATTGGGGTCCTCCCCAACCAATGCACTAATATCCTCATGCTCTTGTTCCCTTCAGTGAACATACATCCTGCAAAAAACCAAGCTTAGGAGGGTTAACCCTTGCTTTATTAAGTTTTTTTTTTCATTAAATAAAGGGTCCACGCAGGCTATAATGATGATAGTCGTGTGTACATGCATGCAACTTTTCCTCTGCCCGAGTGTACACGTGAGCTGTCATTGGACAGCCCACGTGGACCTAGGGCCGACCTTTTGTGGGTCGATGCCCCCCCAAAACTTGAAACCAAAAGCATAACGAAAGATTTAAATTGCAAGAGGAGAGACTTTATACTTACTTGATCCAAGGAGATGGTTGTTTCGTCCACCGAAGCTCCCGTAATCAATTATTTTCACAAAAGGGATATTTTGGCTTCTAGTCAATTTCTAAATTAACAATGGTGATAATGAGTTGCCAGCTTCTATTTGTAGAGGTTTTTGGCCCTTTTTTGTCAATTTTCGGACTCTTTTGTCATTTTTTCTAAACTGAAAATCATTTAAGATGGTTCAGGAGTTTTTCTTTGGATGTTCACGAAAAGTATTACTTTGGGTATTTGGAAAATTTTTTGAGATTTGGGCATTTTGATGGTCCTTTGGTAAAAAGTCATTTTTTCCCAACTCGTTGCATTTAAGTCAGGATTCCACCCCCACTTTCTACATCTCGTTGTCTTTTCTGCTTTGCCATAGGATCGATCCCATCGATTTGTGACACGAAACCCTCATCACTGCTTTAGAAGTGTCATAATTTGGTGGTAGAGACTACATAACATGGATGCCCTAGGTAGATCCTAGTTGCATGAAGGTGTCCATGCTGTCACTAATGACTATAGGATCGGGAGTCCTCTTTAGCTTTTCCTTGATTACGAGTTTGAGCCTCATTTGCATGATTCCTTATCACTCTTGACCTCACCCTCAGGACTCCCAAAATATAACGGGTCTTCTTTTAAGCCCTTTTCAGACCCTCTAAACATGAAAATATTGTCGAGCGATCTTGTGGCCTTTTACGCTCATTAAACTGAAATTTGAAGTCACGTCTATCTAGCGGTAGTTTACCCATTTTTCGGTTTGAACGGTCAATTGTATGAACAAAGCCTCAGATCTCTAGAAGAGTACCCACAGGTATACTTTTAACCTTTTTCGGGCCTGAGGGACTAAATTTATGAAAAAGGAACCTCCACGAAGTCCATAGTTAAGCTCTTTTTAGACTCCCTAAAATTGAAAAGATCGTCGAGTGACCTTATTCTTTCACACTCGTTAAAATGGTCCAGAAGAACATTCCTGACAAAGTCCATAGTTAATCTTTTTTCAGACTCCTTAAAAATGAAAAATTGTCGAGTAATCTTGTCTTTATCACACTCGTTAAAATGGTTTTGAATAGACATCTTGTCAGTGCTAGTTTACCCATTTTTTGAACCGAATAGACTACCTTCAAAAAATATACCCCACCGGAGTCTCCTTTTACGTTTTTTCAGACTCTCTAAATATAAAAAACCATCGAGCTTAGCTTCTCTAGGCTTGTAAAACTTACATCGAAGTACGTTACCATTGTGTGTCTTATTAATCACATTTTCATACCTGCATCTTTTTTCTAATGCCAGATCCATGTTGTGCTCAACTGAACCATCTGAAGCATGCCTTATACGCAAGACTTGTAGCACTTTGCCTTTGCGTCTTGACACCTTTGGCCCCAGGAGGGATTTTTCCTGAGTGTCCTTTCTTTGAACATCAGTCTTGTCTATGCACCTCGATATCATATGTTTGTGACACTCCTTCCTCCTTTGTAACGTAGCATTCTTTTATTCTTTTTCCAAAATTATTGAAAAAGACAAAAATAAAATCAAACATACCCCAAAAAGAGGAAGGGAAAAGTATTTTCTTTGAATTGGAAGCACAATGAGTCACCCTTGGATAAAGAACATCCTTCCATTTGTTCTTCAAGACATGGGATTTAATATGACCTTTGTTCCCGCTACATTGAGATGTGTCCTCCTTCATTTGGTTATTCCTCCAGACATATGGAGAGTTTGTGTTGCCTTCTGCCTTGTGAACTTATGTTAATTCCATGTTGACTGAGTCTCATCATTTGTCATGCTATTGTCCAAGGGAATTTTTTCCAAGCCTAAGTTGGCCCCTCTATAGTTTGTCTCTTGCCCTCATGTTCACCCATCCCGAAATTCCAATCAAGTCTTTGTTTGAAATCAATGAAGCCTTCAGTCTGATCATCAAGATTCTCTAGTCCATGATCAACGAGCCATCGAAGACCTCTTGGTAGTGAATTTGTAAACTCATATTACACTCCTACCCGAGATTTGAAGATTTTGAAGTTGTTGATCAAGCTCTGAAGACCTCATCTCTAGCTATCAGGCCTTATCAGCTTCTAGAAGATGGATACTATACATGTATAACATTTTTATTTTGAGATGTAGATCCGTTGTGTATTTCTTGCAACTACACTCTATATAGTTATATTTCATAGATATACAATGTACTTGATTGGTAGCCATAATTTTATTTCATCCAGAGCATGGGTATGCTTGCCTCGGTGAGACAATTGCTATTTTGCATATGGCACCTCCCAATTTATGGTCCTTGGGCTCACTTTTTTGAAATGTTGGTGAAGATTGATAATTTATTTCAGCCATCAGATTCTCTTTTGACCTCACACATTAGGAGGCATCTATTATAATCCTAAATTTCACCAAACATACCTACCTGGCATCAGGCCATCTCAGACTCTTTCTTTGCCAAAACACTATTGAACAACTCTTCTTAAAAACCCCCTTTATAAAGTCCCACATGCCCTGCTCCATTACTACATGCGTGTACATGCTAGCTGCTCCAATATAGCCCGTGTGCACCCACAAAAGCATGGAGAAAGGAAAGTTGTTGACGGAACACACAACTTTGGGAAAGTTAACTAAACCTTTGGTCTATGCATGGTTGGTCATTCGACCAAATACCTAGCTCCTTCTAGCCTATAAAAGAAGGGGTAGGGGACCCATTTGAAGGAGGAAAATCATAGTAAAGAGACAATACCCAATTGAGAATTCCCCTTGTCCCAACCTTTAGCCATCCTTATGCAAAGAGAAGTATAGAGAAAAGTAGTTGGAGGACAGTTGAAGAGGATCCCAGGACCAGTTTCGAGGAGTAGTGCCGACCACATATTGTAAGTTTACTTTTGTGAAGATTAATACAAAAAGGAATGCTTTTCCCGTCTCGCCATATCATGCGTTCAAGTTGAATGTTTATTTTATGATATTTCCACAACTAACCCAGAAATTAGTATATGAAATGTATGTTTGCAGCTTTTTGTTTGGTCATGTGTGAATGCAGGTCATCTTTGGGAAGAGGCTTGCAATCAAATATCGAGTGAAAGAAAAGGGATCGACATCAAATGAAGGACTTAAGGTAGAGTTATTGAATCTCATTTACACCTTTGTATTGCATGAATGTGGGGTTTTGTGTTGGGAGAATAGGAAAGAGTAGAGGCCTTTGAAATGGTCATTTTCTACATGCATTGTTACCCATGATTTTGGTCGTCGTTATGATGTATTGATAATGGTGTACTCAGGCTCTTCATTGGAACTTTCTCCTGAGAAAAGTTACCTTCATCTCTCTCCAAAAATGACATTTTGGAAGAAGGTTCACAGGTTGCTAATACATTTGCCTGCGAGAATGCATGATTCTCTCAGGTTGCCTTAAGCTAGGGTGCGAGAAGTTCACACTGTGTTTAACTGCTAGGGTGTGAACTCTTTCTAAAGAAGGGAAAAAGATGAATTCTCGAAGCTTCTAGAAGGGAATCTTCTAGAAGGATGAGATGGCATTCGAATGGTTATCTAAGTACTGGATTTCCTGATATTTTGGGATCATTCTTATCCAAGTAACTAATTCATTCTCTCCTATATATTGAGGGGATTCTCATGGAAAAGGTTAGAAGCAAACAAGGTTAAGCAAGACATTGGAGAATTATTGAAAGATTGTGTGAAGGACTGATGATACAGCAACTAATAACTCCAACAAGTTTATCAAAAGGGGTTGATATTCTTCATGCAAGTGAGCAAGTGTGTGTGTCAGAGCCAAGGGCCATCGAAAGGAGGTTTACAACATCAAGGCTCAGGTTGTAATATTTTCTTTCCATCAATATGATACAGTAATATGTCCCTTTCCCATAAAGCTAAGTCCACTTTATTGTATAATTCCTTGATCATATACATAGATTGACTGTTGAATATATTAAGTTGTTTTCACTTAGATTAATCTGAGTTGTCCTGGTCTTGACTGCATAAGAGCATTGAAGTGAAACTGGAACAATAAAGACCATAGGAAGCGATTATAAGGTATGCTACTCTTTCTTGCCTCCTACTTAATTCAATAGTCAAAATCTAGGGAAAGAGTATTATTTCTGTCTTGATTTGTTCTAGATCCAGGTGGATCTAGGGAGATCAGTTTGTGTCCGCACTTACAGATTTATCCAATAACAAAATTGGCAACTCCATTGGGGAACAATCCCTTTTTCTTTGTGTCCTTTTGCGTTTTTTGTGGCCATTTTCTCTAGTTTCATTTTTCTCCTGTCCTATCAGTCTCTGAGTCTTCAGGATATCCTGATAGACCTTCTGAGTCCGGAAGCCTTTTTGAATTTTATTTCATTTTTCAAATTTTTGGATATGTTCAGGAATTCTCGCACTACACTTCATTGCAGCTTGCAAGAATTGGTCAGGTTTGCAGCCTTCTCATAGGGTTCACTGCGAGGTTCTCACACCTTGCTCAAAGGTTACCCACGAGAATTAGTAATTCTCACACTGTGTTATATTGCTTACCTGCGAACATTCTTTTTCAAAATTTTGAAGTTGAGTTTTGGTCTTTCTAACTGCCCAGATCAGTTGAATTACCTCTTATGGGTTTCTTGGACCAGTGATTGATACTTTTCTTGCTTTTGTTTGCATGCGTGAATAGTCTTAGGGTTTCAAGGCTTTCCTTGTCATTTGTGACTTGACTTTTGTTTCTTGACTCTTCTTGGCAAAACCATTCTCTCTGCCTTCATATTTTGAGTGTGTTTGATTAGTTGAGAACCAGTGATTGGTTGAAAGTTGAGTACTTGGTTTTTCTCATTTGCTTATTGGTTTGAAAGAACATTTTCGTTTGCACTGAGAAGACTAATTGGTTTGCTCTTTATTTTTTCTTTCATTGAAAGAGTTTATTGGGTTGTTATTGCTTGATTCTTTATGATTTGATTTTATGCTCTCTCATTGTTATAGTGAGGGTTCTTTTTGGAAAGTGAACAACAAGATTTTCTTTCAAAAAATTGTTTCTGTCTTTTAGAACACATTGAAAAATCAAATTTTAGAGATTGTTGAATTATTTGAAAAAGACATATAGAGCATTGTCATTTAATAAATGATTGTTTGTGTTGGAATTTGAAAGGAAATTGTGCATTATAGTTCAAGGTTGATCTGGAAAACTTTCTCTCTCTCCCATACATAGGATTCATTGAATGAAAAGTGATACATTTCATTCTCATCCTTGCATTTTTGGGTCAGAGTCATACAACATAAGTTTCATTTCCATTACCTTTGAGTAAACAACAACTCTTAAAAACATTGCGTTATCTTAAAATTTATATAGTAATTCTTTTCTAGGGCTCTTTTACACCAACATTTAGCTAGGCTAGTGCTTTGGAGTAGGAAGAGAGATACACTCTCCAAAAGCTCAAAACAAAGTATATCATCTTGAGTTAGGGAGTGTTAAATTCCATTTGCAACATATTGTCCTGGGAAGCCCTTCTAACATAAGGGTCAAGCACTAGGTCGCATTGGTGTTGGGAGAGTTACTCACCCTGCTTTGTTGACATCGGTGTAGAGATTGCACGTATTATGGGGGTCACTCGGAGGTATACCCACAATGATGAGTGGAAGCCTTTTGAGTTGATTTTGGGCTAGATACCCTGCACTTGTGTGTGGATTGGACTGTCGACTGTTCCCCCAGGATTTACTGTTGTTTGTGGTGACCTTAGTGGCCTATCTCTATAGGTTCTTACCCAAGGTAACTATGGAGTGGAAAGTCTTCACGGTACCTGGAATTGACGTTGACCAAACTCACTCATGATCCTTGGAGGGTATACTCACAATTATGTGTGGGAGCTTGCACTAGGGTGTAAGTCCGTTAAGCAGGTCATCAGCATAAATTTTCCACCCTAGCCCCGCCCCTTCTCGTCTCGTTGTTGCGACGTTGGATTTCATCACCAACTAGTGTCTTCGAAATTAGAAGGTCTTGTTTTCTTGGTGATTGCTTCCTAGATTTTGTTTACTAGTGCGTGTTGTTTGTTTCTCGAAGTTGACCATAAGAATTTCTTCATGGAGCTTGTTACTCGTTTACAATTTCTCCCCCACGTCGTTCACATAGAATGCAGGGTTTATCTCCAGAGGATCTGGACAGTTCACAACCCTTTCCTACAGCTACACCTGAGGGTTCTCCTCGGCAAGGTGAAGCAACAGTTGTCACCACACCACAAGTGGAATCAACTGAATCTCTAGAACCTTTTCAAATTACCAATACTAGAGAGGAATTTCTAATTCTCCGTGGTGAACGACCTTTTGTGTGATTAAATTCTTCAGGATAATTAGTTGCTACTTCTTCTGGATCACCCGTTGGGCCTTTTCTCGGTGTAGAGGGACAAGATCCTTTTTGGTATGCAGGTGATTTCCGCAGGACTCTTTTTAGTCCTGGTTCGCCTGTAGTCTCTTAAATCAACCCTTCGGTGTTTTCTGAGACAACGACTGTACCGGTGAATACCACTTATCACTTTATTCTCCCTGCTGAGATGGCCCATCTCGCGAACACTATGTGTCCCAACCAGTTTCACTACAGCTGGACTTCCTCCTATTAACACCCAACGAACACCCAATGTTACTCCTACACTGCCACCCAGCCACCATGCATTGAATTCTTTGTTGAATGCTTCCAATCCAACACCTCCGCAAACTCCTTTTGGTACTCCCGGTGGTCCTTCTTTTCATGGGCACCCTATTCCCGTTTTTATTCTGATGCTCCCTCAATTTCCTTCTGGAAATCCTAATCCTAGTGGCACTATCCCGACCATTACACCAAACTTGCAGATTCTCGTTGGTGGATAAGGTGGTACAATTCAATTTCCTCTTACCAGACACAATCCAATTACTACGCAACCTACGATTGGCACACAACTTGCGGTTGGAATTACACCTACGATAGGGGGACCAACCCCACCTTTTGGACAAAATATACCTCCTGCTTTGGCCCAGTATTGGACTCAGATGCTACAAAATCTTCCTCAAACGACTGGGGGGAAACAACCTACTCCTATTATAGGCCAACCATATCCAGGTCTACCTAATCCTATTTGGAGTCAGGGTCAAAATGCTCAACCTCAGGTCCCTACTCAAACTCAAGGTTACAATCCTTGGAACTACTATCCTCTTCAACCACCACCGAATCAGCTTGGGTCTTCCCACTATGGGCAGACTGCTTATGGTCCTACTAGTTTTCCAACTGGGATTCCTTCCCAAAGTCACCAGTACCCACAAGTGAATCGATAGTTACCTTTTCTTGCTACTTTGGATTTTCCAGATTTTTCTAGGATTCTAAATGATCCTATTCGTCACTCTCCCCAATGGCCCGTTATTCCAGCCAAGCTTCCATCGGACATTCCTAAATTTGATGGAAAGGTGGGAGAGGACCTGAACAATCATGTTATGACTTTTCACTTATGGTGTTCATCCAACTCATTGATAGATGACTCTATTCATTTACGTATTTTTCAACGAACCCTTACTGGTTCTGCTGCGAAGTGGTACATTGAATTACCACGAGGTTTCTTCTCTAATTTCAACAGCCTAGCTATGACTTTCCTTACACATTACCAGTTATCGATTTTTTATGATACCGGGATTGAGATTTTGACTTCCTTCAAACAGACTAAAGGCACTCATATATTGGATCATATCCATGAGTGGCGAAGGAGATGACGTCTCATTAAACTTGAACTCCCTGATCAGTTACTGGCAGAATGGTTTACAAAATCCTTTGTGAACAAAATTGGTAAAGACATTGCCATGGGTGGTGTTGTTACGGAGGATCAGGATATAAGTCGTGCTCAATATCTTGATCTTGTTTATTCACAAACAGGAACACTTTACAATTTACTACCTGAATTACCTCGTCCTAGTACTTCCATCACTTCAACTACTCCAGCTGCTTCGCATACAGTTGATGGTGTGATTGGTACTGCCCATGCCCACTCACATTCTATTTCAAGTACACCCCCTAAATATACTTCTTCTAATGTTCAAAATGCTCTGTCTCCTACCACTCCCATCAGTTAAACTTTTGAGGTAAACATCATTCAATCTACCTCGACCGGTAAAAATAAATCTAAAAAAGGGAGAGGCAAGAATAAGGAGGGTAAAAATAATAATCAAATAGAGCAGCCTAAAAATACCCCTGTTGAAGATCGGGATAAGTGCAAAACACGATACCCTTGCCTTATCTGTGGTGATGATAACTACACAAAGGATTGTCCACGAAATGCCGAGGTTACTAAGTTCCTTCAAGGAATGCCGAAACCATCTACGTCGACGGTCTTGTCCCAACCCTTCCCGTCTCAACAACAGGCTCAGTTGGTCATCCATGACCAACCATCTACTTCTACGACATCATATGTTTTGATGTGTACCGGTGATTCTAAGACAAACAACGTTTCACTCACAACTAGAGCCAACGATTATACTCCATCTAAGGAGAAGGTTGACAATTTACCTCCTGCTTTAGTACAACCCTCTCCACCGACTCCACCTACCAACGGTCCTCTTCATCTCGAACGACCGATCCTTGATACAGTTCTTCGACCACCCCCAAAAGGTGTTGTTAAGAAATCAGTTTTCAATCCTCATGCTCGTGCGGCCTAGAAATATAGCATTGTGGAAGATCTGGCCCAGGCACCTTCAACGATGTCAGCCCTTGAAGTCCCTCAGTATTGTCCTGCACAACAAAAGGCTCTGTTGAAAGATATAGGTGGAATTGACCCAACAAATATGAATTTAATAGTCTTTGACTTGGAAGATCATATTCCAAGGTTACCCCCTCAGCTTGCATTCGATATACAAGTTGTTGTCTCTAACAAGAACATTTTTCGAACTGTTATTGATGAGGGTGCCTCTACGTGTGTAATGTCTTTTTCTTGTTGGAAAGCCATTGGCTCTCCTCCTTTAAATGAATCACAAAATACTCTGAAATCCTTTAATGGCTCTGGTTTTAATCCTTACGGTGTTCTTCCATCGTTGCCCGTTAATCTAGAAGGTAAGACAGTCCAAGTTGAAGTGGAAGTCTTCGATGCTCCCCTTGATTATAATCTTCTGCTTGGTCGTAGCTGGATAGATTCCATGTGCATTGTTTTGTCAACACTTTTCTGTGTAGTACATTTCCCTCATCAAGGAAAGGTTGTTACAGTTGACCAACTTTCCTTCTTTAATTTCGATACTCATACTGGCAACGTGCCATTTATAGCTAAAACCCCACCGGGTTACGAGAATGTCGGTGTAGGCCTTTTAAAAGACTCTTCGTTAATGGGTACTTTCCCCATTCCACCACCCGATGTTCCACGCCCATTAGTTGCTTCTATCAACATGATATCCATCATACCTCATGAACTTCTTGTGTCTTCCGACCCTTGGATAGTCCCTGACCCTGGAGATCACACTCGTTTCGGCGACGTCATGTCGTTAAGTCCGGTTGAGTCTACTTATCACGCCATTCAATCGACAATACCTTCTACACCCTCTCTTGATGAGTTGTCTCTCGATCCCTTCCATGTCATCTTTCCCACTGACGAGATGATCATGTCCGTCATGGAGGACACCCCTTGGGATGATGGGAATCATCGCTCCATTCTCTTTTTGGAACAACACACTCTCAAGAACTACCAACGGATTTCGACTCTGTCGACCGTTGTTGTCATATCGACCGTTCCTAGATATACACATGATGTGTTTTCCGAAGGGAACCTCAGTAATATCTCTCCCATGATTCCTATTGACATATTGGAGGTTCATTTTCTCCAGATGAAATTGTCACCTATACATCTCTGTTCAAAGAATTTCGTGATATCTATATTGAAAATGATAGTTGAAAATGTTCATATTGGAGCTTCATGTTCTCCAGATGAAATTGTCACCTATACATCTCTGTTCAAAGAATTTCGTGATATCTTCTCCTGGAGTTATGAAGAGATGCCCAGTATCGACCCTGCTATTTTTATACATGAGATAAAGACATACCCCCGAGCTAAACCAATCCGGAAATGCCTTCGTCCAGTCCACCCACATAAAGCGATGGCTATCAAACTCGAAGTTGAAAAACTTCTCAAGGACGGCTTTATTTATTCGGTGGCTCTGACAAAATGGGTTTCTAACCCTGTACCAATTGATAAGAAAGGGGGCAGTATTCGTGTATGTGTTGATTATAGGGATATTAACAAATCCTGTCCAAAAGAAAACTTTCCAACCCCTTTCGTCGACCAGATTTTCGATGACTGTGTTGGAAGCGAAATCTTCTCTCTCATGGATGATTTCTCCAGCTATAATCAAATTAACATCGCTCCTGAGGACCAACATAAAACCGCTTTTATTTGTCCTTGGGGTACTTTTGCCTATAGGAAACTTCCCTTCGGTCTTAAGAATGCTGACGTGACATTTCAACGTGCTATGTCTTCTTCTTTTCATGATATAAATCATATCGTTCAACCCTATTTGGACGATTTACCAGCTCATTCTTTACGCCGATTCGATCACCCCACTCATCTCTGAGCCATTTTCATTCGTTGTTGATTCTATCGTATTCTTTTAAACCCTCATAAATGTGTTTTTTGCGTAGAATCCGATCATCTTCTAGGTTTCATCATTTCACATCAAGGGATCCAGGTAGATCCTCTTAAGGTTGAGGCGATTCTTAATCTCCCTCCTCCTTCTACACTTCGCTAGTTGCAAAGTTTGTAGGGGAAAGCAAACTTTCTTCGTCATTTCATACCTAATTACGCCGATATTACTCGTGGTTTTACCCGGCTACTAAAGAAAGATTTTGAGTTCGTCTGGGATAGCGTTGCCAACAATGCTTTTGAGGCTTTGAAGTTGTCCCTCACGCGAGCTCCGCTTCTCTTTCCTCCTAATTATAGTCATGATTATTTTATTTATCTTGCTGCCTCGGAGTATACCATTGGCATGGTTCTCGTCCAAGAGGATGATGCGCACGATGAACATGTTATTTATTACTTGAGTCGAAGTCTCACATCAACTGAAATCAAGTATCAACATGTTGAAAAACTAGCTTTGGCTGCCGTTCAAGTTGTCCAATGCTTTCGGCATTATATCCTCTCAAGGAAAACTACAGTGATTTCTCATTTCAACCCTATGCAACACATTTTGACATGTCAATTGCTCAGGGGAAAATACTCCAAATGGATTGTCATACTCCAGGAGTTTGACTTGGAATTCGATCGCGCCACGTCTAAGAAATCCTTAGTTTTCGCTGAGTTGATATGTGATTTTCCTCACTCTGCCACATAAAATGTAGCAGTAGATTCATTACCTGATGAATCTCTTTTCCTTATTAGCAATAACGATCTTTGGTATGGAGATATCATTATATATCTCCAAACCCAGACTTTTCGACCTTCTTTGTCTAGTACCGAACGACGTCGCATATTCTATCAAGCGCGTCAATACATTATCCTCGGAGATACTCTTTACCGTCGGGGAATTGACTCTGTTTTTTTACTTTGTCTGACGTTTGATGAAGCCGAGAAAGCTCTGAATGACTTCCATTCTGGATCATGTGGTGGTCATATGTCTGGGTATGCTATTGCCCAGAAGATCTTACGCGCAGGGTATTTTTGGCCTTCCTTGTTCAACAACTGCATTACTATTGTTCAGAAATGCCATGCCTTCCAGACCTACAATCAGAAAATTTGGTCACATCCTGCTCCTCCTAATCCTGTGGTCTCAGTTGGTCCTTTTGCGAAATGGGGCATTGATTTCATGACATATCACCCTCACTCAGTCGGGGGGCATGGTTACATCATTGCAGCTGTTGATTACTTTACAAAATGGGCCGAGGCAATGCCGACATTCGATAATACTAGAAAGACTGCAGCATTGTTTCTTTTTAACCATGTCATAGCTCGTTTTGGTGTTCCCCAAGCTATCATTACTGATCATGGTAGTCATTTTAGAAATTTTATGGTGTCTGAACTTACGGAAAAGTTGGGTCTTCATCATGATAACTCAACACCCTATTATCCACAAGCTAATGGCCAGGTCGAAGCAATCAACAAAGTTCTTATAACTATGCTTCGAAGGATGATAGGAATTCATAAAACAAGCTGGCACACGATGTTTTTTTCGGCATTGTGGGCATATCGGACATCTGTCAAATCTGCTACTAGGTTTACGCCCTTTCGATTAGTCTATGGTGTGGAAGACATTCTTCCTATAGAATGTGAGATACCCTCTCTAAAGCTAGTTGTCGAACTCTTACCCAATACTTTTTCTGAAGAAGAACGTCTATTGTATCTGATGCAATTAGACGAAACTTGACATGATGCCACTCTAGTAATAGAAGCCCAGAAGAAACATTTCAAGGCACAGTATGAAAAGCATGTCAAGCCTCACATTTTCTCTGAAGGTGATCTTGTTCTTCTCTATGAACAAGATCGAGATACGTTAGGATCTGGGAAATTCGAACCAATGTGGTGAGGTCCTTATATTGTTCACCAAGTTTTGGAAAAAGGAGCATATGAGCTGGTAGATTACGATGGTATCCCTTTGAGTGAACCCAGGAATGGGTTGTACTTAAAGAAGTACTATGCATAAGTCATTTGTGCACAAGTACTTGTATTTTATGTATCATACTTTGTGAGTGTTACTTTAGTTTTCTTTTGATGTTATCCGGTCTCTGCCCTTATGTGACGTTGTGTTTTATTGCCAGATGTCGGAATCTTCGCTACCCTACATTGGATTCGCTGATGGTGCTAGCCGTAGTACTCGGAACCTAGCTTCCACTACATGGGCAATCTGTGCCCCAAAAAATGAACTTATGTCTTTACGAGGTGTATGTCTCGGTCGTGCGACCAACAACATTGCAGAGTATAGCACTATCATTGAATTATTGGTTGATCCTATCTCTCTTGGAATTCGTCATTTGGTCGTGCGAATTGACTCGCAGCTTGTAGTAATACAACTAAATAATATATACTCTATTCGAAGTCCTACTTTCTTACGGATGTATTTGCGAATTTTCCTCTTGGAACGTTATTTTGATCACATTGAATATCAGCATATTCCTAGATTTCTTAACACATTAAAAGATGCATTGGCTAATTATGTATTGGAGAAACATTTGAACCATTTATAAATTAAACACATTAAAATTCATACATTATAAAGTAAACCGGTAGAAACCATCTGTATATATAACGATCAAAAGAGTTTTTACAAAAAGTTTGTCTGAAGACCAAAATATCAAAATTTGAAGCTCATAGCTTCTACAAAGTGACGTCATGGATGACGTTCACGGTAACACACGACTGCCCTAGCAACCCTACGGAGAAGTCGGCTCATAGCTGCTAATACCCCTACAGTGTGACATTGATCACGTCATGGAACCTCTTCCAGAGTCATATCTGGAATGTGTGTTGCCAAGCCCTCTAAATTATGCTCCACCACCTGATAATCTTCGACATACTATGGTGTTGCTGCTACCTCTCCTTGTCGTTGGATAGGAGAAGTGCCAGAAGGTCTATACGGTCCAACATCTGTGTTATCAACCAACATTTTATGTTAGTCTTCAGATAAACATATAAAACAAAAACATTTGAATATGATAAAAAATTCAAAAACATTTAAAAAGAGAAAATGCGTGTACTTCTTACCGAGGTCTCCCCATTGAGAAACTTTAGGTAGTGCTAAATCCGGATCTCCTCGGAAATCAAACCCGGCATAAGCGTAGTCATCGACCATCAACATATGGTTTTGAAGCCAGTCAAAGAAAATATCATCCTACTTGACAATTGGTCCTGCCACGTGCCGGGCCAAGAGCCGACACCATCCCAACATCCTTGGATCCCTAGGACCCGGTAGGTTCCACTCAACCTGTAGTCTAAAAATGGGGACCCTCTCGAGGAAGAAGGACACTAACAAAGATCCATACCCAAATTGTTTCAATTCACCTTGCCTGTATTTGGTTAATTGCTTTTTGATACTGCGAAGCACAGCATCTGCCCAGTTGAATACTCTAGGCTTAGTACACTCGATGGCGTACTGGAAGTAGCTCTGTAATGCCATATGAGGAGTAGAAATCTTGGCCATCCAAGCTATAGTAAAGAGGATAGTGCGGAGGGTCAAGTCTTGTACCCCCCAGATAACAAATTTTCCCTTTTTCCTCTCAACCTCAAGTACACAGTATTGATTGCAGTACTCACTCATCTTTAATCCACTGCCTCTACTACCGGTCAGGCTGACATAATACCCACACCTAGATAATCCAGTCAAGAAGTATATGTCCTCAATGTCTATGGACAATGTCTGAGCTCCTACATTGAAAACCTGTTGATCTGGATCCCACATACAGATTCAGAACTATAGTAGTCTGACTTGGGCTCTCATGCCCGGGATGCGAAAGTATTTTAAGAGCCCACAATATCTCAATGCAGCTATGGTAGGAGGATGATTCTCGGCATTTTCATTATCCTCTTCATGTTCTCGTTCTCGCCACTCAAGCACCATGTTTATGGATATTTATCTGCATAAGGAACATAAAAGGAGGATTAATGATTTTATTCATGATCTAGATCTTTTTCATTGGCTAAATATTTAAAAAAAAAATTGGAGTTTGTGGTTCTCGCAGGTGCCCCATTAGAACAATGCAAGAACCTCGCAGGTGTCTTAAGGCTCACCTATGAGAACGCATCATTCTCGCAGGCCCCGCATGGGCTTCCCGCGAGAATGTCAACGTGCATGTAGGGTTCAAAAAACCACTTGAAACTGAAAAACTAACCAATGAAATTAAAAATTTAAACCATGAAAATGTCAAGAATGAATGGTTTACCTTAATGTTGTAGACAGATCGTCGAATGATCTCTTGTAGCTCCTACAAATTGACACCAAATTCGGAGGGTAAAAAGGGGGTTTTGGAGCTCAATAGTGAAAATGAGAAATGATATGGTAAAAATGGTTATTTACTTATTTGATTTACTTTTTACTATGTCATTTTGAGTTTTTTATGCTTATCTATTGATTAAACCTAATCCCTAATATCAAGATGAGTGTAATGACTTGCAGGTATGATGACGTTGATAATTAAACACAAGGGTATGGACTTATTTTTATTCGTTATGGCGTGTTTTT